>JASWJB010000090.1:0-135732 GCA_032433595.1 Conoideocrella luteorostrata
ATCGGTCAAATTGAACCTAGTCATATCGGTCAAATTGAACCTATCCAATCCAGCCAAAATGGATGCTTCCAATCTTCAAGAGAGCAACGGTCAGAACAGCTATCAGAAGCAGATATCTGGCACCGCCAACTAGGTCATCTAGGCGCGGATGCTCTAGAACATCTTGTGGAAGAGACTACCGGCAGTCGGATTCGAGGTCCTTTAAAAATAGAATGCGAAGGATGTTCTGTGGCTAAGGCTAAAAGACAGGTATCTAGAAGACCGCCTCTAGGACCTAGCCTAAGACCGTACTATCGGATATTAATTAACGTATTCTAATTAAACACATTGTACAATAATAAGAAGGTCGCTCTTCTAGTCATTGACGAATTCACTGGCATGGTCCACATCTATCAATGTGTGGATTCCACTTAAGATACCCTTCTGGTATCCCTACAGAATCTTTAGGCATTCTGTCAACGTTAATACTAGCTAGGTATCTGTAAGGTTCATCGCGATAATAACCGAGGCCTTTAATTATTATTCCTATTGTGGCTTGGTTAACAAGGCATCCAAGACAAGCCTTCTGCACCTTATACGCCTGCCCAGAACGGTGCCGCCGAGTGTACAGGAGGGATTATTAGCACAAAAGCTAGAACAATGCAGCTAGCAGCTAATTTGCCTAAAGACCTATGGCCTGAGATTTAGTCAGCTGCTGTATACCTTCACAATAGGTCTCCCCAGCAAGGAAGAAGCTAGAATACACCCTTCTATTGGCTTCAGAAGTGGCTCTTAGAGAATAACCGCGATACTGGATACCTGGATTCAAGGCCAGATATCCGGCATCTTCGAGCCTATGGATGCCGGGCGTACCCTATGACTATAGAGGCATTACAAGGCACACAGAAACGATCCCTAAAGACAAGCCCATACGCTAAAATAGGATATCTAGTCGGATACGATTCCACTAATATCTTCCGCGTATGGATTCCTTTAAAATCCGAGGTCAGACGAGTCAGGGATGTAACCTTTGATGAAAAGACTTACTATTAGATATCTGATATTTAAATTCAATAGTAGCCACAGGTGCATCTACCGGCACATATTGAATCGGAATCTGAAGACAAGGAATTCGACGATATTAGGTCTACTATCCACGTCAATATAGATCCGGAAGCAAGCTAATTATCTAGTGACCTAGATTCAATTCATCTAGGAAGTCAGGCATCAGAAAATAGGTCTGAATCTCACGATGCGTTGATATCCGGAACCACCATACAAGGCAGTCTTAAACTAGAGGAGAATGCTAGTGCTAGGCCGCTGCGGCGCTCCGAAAGGTACCGCCGACCTACGCCAAAAGCCACACAAAAGCAGGTATTCTTTAGTGCATTTGCGCTAGGCCGCACAGAACGACCCCACCGGCGCACACTACCCCTTGAACCTAGGAATTAGAGGGAATTATCTGACCATCCATACGGGCATCAATTCAAGGAAGCTGCTTACAAGGAATTCAATGACCTTGAACAATAAGGGACTTTTTAACCTATCCAATGTGACGATACTAGTTAGGATACTAGTCAGAGGGCTCTGCCGCTGACCTAGGTATTTAAATATAAGTATAATAAGCACGGATATCTAACGAAATTCAAGGCCTGGTTATGTGTTAGAGGGGATCTTCAAGAGCCATCTGAAAAGGATACCTATGCAGCAACCTTAGCTGGGAAGACCTTCCGTATAATAATGGCAATAGTAGCAAAATTTAATCTAGAGACTAGGCAGCTAGATATAGTTAATGCCTTCACGAATAGCTTGCTAGATAAAGAGGTATATATTCTATATCCTAATGGAATGCGAAGATCCAGCTAGATATTAAAGCTTATACGGGCATTATATAGCCTGCGAAGGTCTCCTATGTTATAGCAACAAGACCTTAGTTAGACCTTCAAAAGACTAGGTCTTAGACCTTGCCCAGAAGACCCCTGTGTCTTTAATAACAATAAAATCACCGTATTTATCTACGTAGACAATATCGTTATTACGTACAGGTTATTGGATACTAACCTTGCTAATCAGCTAATACGGGCCCTAAAGGACACATATAATATGCAAGACCTTAGAACATTGCGTTAGTTCCTAGGAATTCGAATTATTTAAGACCAGAAGACCCGAAAAATGTAGCTATGCCAGGATTCCTATATCGAGAAAATAACCACTAGGTTTAATATTCCTAGAGGTTAGACCTTCAATGGAAATCCGATGCCTGGAAACTAGCTGCAGCCGAATTCTAACCAAGCTATAAATGATTAAATTCATCGATATTAGTAGGTTATTGGCTCTATTAATTATATCGCGGTTATTAGCAGACCTGATATCGCGTTTGCGGCAAGTAAGCTAGCAAGCTTCCTATATAATCCGTCAGAATCGCATCAGAAGATAGCAAATCGGGTTATTGAATACCTATATATAACGCGATATTTAGCGATTAAATTTAACGGCAACGGAAGTTAGGAATCTAGTTAACTAGACCTTCAAATTACGTCAGATGCCGCATTTGCCGATGATTAGATAAGCTAAAAATCGTCACAAGGCTCAATAATCCGACTATTTAATGGACTAATTAGCTAGACTGCGACCAAGCAAGGGACTGTGACAACGTTATCAACCGAGGCAGAATTGCTTGTATTTACATATACCGCAAAGGAGGTCATCGCCATAAGCCGACTATTTAAGCAAATAGGCCTTTAGCTGGACCATAAGCTAGTCATCCAATGTGATAACCTTTAGACGATCCGGATTATTAATAGCTGCGTTCCTAGGATAAGGACTGCCTTGCGGCATGTTGATATTCACAGCAGCTGGATTCGTCAGGCCTATCAAGAAGGGACCTTCAATATCGAATACGTACGGTCGGCCGATAATCTAGCTAACAGATTAACGAAGGCACTGCCAGGTTAAAGATTCGAATTATTCGTTGAGCAACTAGGTCTAATTGACATCGCGAATATTATTGAAGAGCAGAATCAGCTAGAAGACTAGGAATTATTCAGCTTAGGATATCGTACAATATCTAAGCTGGGGGGGTGTGTCAAGAAGAGCATGTTCTTTTTGTGTTGACAGTTATGAGCCCGGTTTGCCCGAGTGGTATATAACTAGGTATCACATCCACTGCGCCCCACACCTTGCAACCAACCCAGTTCGATTCCCAGGGAAGAGCGCTAGCACGTTTATCTAATACCTTCCGGGATAGCACATTTTCGGATTCTCAGCCACATTCAGGACAGTGCACCGACCGGCTAGGGCCACAATGGCAGGAGTCACCGATCGGCTAGACAGGAGCCGTAGATTGACTGGAGCCACGAAGGCGGAAGCTACTATTACAGCACTATAGGGACATGAGCCGAACTATATCAGCTAAACATTCATCTTCCGTTGCGCTACAAAACGCCACATGCAGTACCACAACACAAGCTGGGGGGGTGTGTCACAGGTTATAATATACAATAATTGCTGCGCAATTAGAGCATGTTCTTTTTGTGTTGACACCACACATGATGGCTATCTCGTGTGGTGAAAGTATCTCTGAGTCTAATACGCGACCAACAAAGGAATTGTGACTCCCAATATTGGTGCGTCTCTCCAACACTTGAGCAATGAGGGGTTCATAGAGTTTGTTGACTGTATCTCGCAGATGGTTGGTCCTGGTCTTCCAATTACCCCAAAAGAGCTCAGGAAGATACTTTAGTATGGGAACAGCGTCTACCGGCGGTGTGGCCCCAATTTCACCAATTGCGCTCAGCTCCGTCACGATGCTTTACAGTATTTTATAATGCGGAGTTTCCGTACTGGGCGTTTTGATTCCGTAGACTGTGCGAAACGATCTTCAGCTTCAGTTCTATGTGCGTCGCGCGAAAGTGTAGATTCATGCTCACCCAAGCTCATGATGACCTGTTAGTAAACCGACCTGGATGGTGCATAATTGCATCTGGCTCCTCAAGCATGTCATGCAACATCTGAGTCGTCTCTGCCTCAACAATCTTGATATGATCGCGATTGCATCTAGATTCTCCAAGGAGCTGAAAATAGAGCTTGCGGCGCAGTTTTCATCTACTATCCGCATTCATCAACATCGGATGATCCTGACTGTAGACCTGATCACCCACAACATAGGAAGCAGGGCGGTCGCTGTAGTAAAGCGACCGCTTCTCAAGAAGTTGATTTAGGTAGTATCCTGAGCTCAGAACGACCAGGTCACTCGACCCTATTTTCAACGAGAAGAGCGCACCATGTTTTCTGGCGCACTTAGACAACCTAGACATATATCAGTTACTCATAGTTTCTAATCTAATTCTTGAAAGAAGACGAACCACAGATGAAGCCCCGTACTTGGTACTTTGATACGATATCAGTGGCAGTCTCAGGTAACACGCAGACACATGATTATCTTCTTCCACTTCAAGAATTCTCACTGCGAGCATTTGTGCCTCACATACTCTGATGGATGTTGCCGAAGAATGGGATTGTTGACGGCCCTAGGTCGCGGCTTGTGAGTCACGGATTTGCTTGATAATATCACATTCGAACTCTTACCTAGAGGCAGTCCCTTCTGCCGGACACCAGGTAACGGGACTATGCCCAGAACTAGCCCCAATCCTAATGCTGCAACTAAATAGGCTATCCAAGAATCAAGCGCCATTTTGATCGTAATTGCATAGCTAGGCTTACAAATGCAAAGCGAGATGCTGGTTCTAGGCTTCTCTTAAATATCTCTTTCCTTATTATCGCATAATGACTCAGCAGGAAAACCTTTCCTAATCACACTAATGCGTCGGGGACTCAACCCCAGTTTAGTGTCCGGCTTTTTTGGATCTCCTAGCAGTTAATCATGGATGCAAAGACTTCGCGCTTAAACGTGTTCAGTAGAGCCCCAGTCCTCAAGCACCCGATACAGTAAATGCCTACTCCATACGGAGTACTAGTAGTGGCACCAGCCTAGCCAGACCCGCCCAGCCACCTAAGTTAACTCCAGCACGCTTCGAATTTTGGAAACACAAACGTAGCATAGTGTGTGCTCCGCAAATTCTGGACATCCGCTAGTAGTAGCAATGTGTCACGTCATATCGAAGCTTATTGAGCACTGCTTAGAAGTATAAGTATACTAGTAATCCTAATAAGTGTTTTTGTAAACTTTGATTGTTGCCACGGGTCTCAATTCTTGGCAAGAACAATAGTCGTCTAATTGGATCAAGGAGAAAAGGTGGGGAGCTGACGGTATTGGCCGGGACCCGAGCGCTAAGTTTCTTCGGCCAACAAACATGGTGCGTATCACCGTCGTCAACATATTTACCAGGTAAAAAGACATATATCTCTTCTTTTCCCCAGCCGCGTCAGCTACTGTCGGAACGGAATCGTTTAGCACGAGCGGGGTTGGCGGGTTTCCACAGAGACATCGCCAGATGGTAACTGAAGCCAAGTCTCCGCCGATTGGCTGCAGTCCCCGAGCGGACTTAGCGGAAAAAGTGGCAAAAAAATCCCCGCGCTCAATTTTTGTATCCCCTTATGCCCGCGAAGGGCAGTGGGTTCGCAGAAGCAGGGGCCTTTGGCCAATTAGACACAGGCAGCTAAAAGTACAAAAGACTGGGAAAATTATCCATTACAGGATATATCAGCCTGACATCAGCTACAAGCAACGACATCACTATATTATACAATACTCGGTTCAAGCCCGTAGTAAGGTCACCTTCTAATATGGGTCAGATATGGGTCAGAGAGGGGACCCATTGCTTTTCGCGGGCCAGACAGTCTACTGCATTCTAATTCACTCTGACTCTAAACCGAAGCGATTAACCTTTCCAAATACTGAGGCATAATTCATGGCTGCTCCTTGTATATTCAGGGCCTGGCGCCTAAATTGTATTTCTTTACTACGCCATTGATTCTGATTTCGTAGTAAGCCCAAATAGTTCATACAGTCAGTGACATACAAAAGAAGCCTTTTCATAGGCAGCTGCTATACATGGAGCTTATTATGTTAGACCAGATAAAGCAAAGAATGCGAACTACCTCCCATCTCAATTGATATTAACCGTAGTTGCCATACATCATGAAAGCTAAGGTTTAGAAGCCTTTAATAAAATTTGCAGCAGGAAATCATGTTTACAGATCTAGGGCCAAACCACTACGCAAAGTTTACGACTTATTTGATTATTGTCTTCCTTGTCATTGACACCGAGTAGTCTAGCCCAATCATCATCAGTAGTCGGCAAAACCAACAGCTGTCTTTCTCTTTTTCTCAGCCTTTAAGCCAACTGTTCGTGCTGGGTCAAAGGCTTCAGCGCCTAGATAAGAAGTGACATCCAGAGCACCATTCTTCCTGAGCATGATTCCGATATATGTTTGGAGACCCTTTCCACTATCTAGGCGACGGTGCTCCGCCAAGCCCTTCAACATGTTCATGTATCTTTCTTCATACCCACCGCGGCCATTTTTCTTCATCCATAAGACCAGATTCAAAGCAATGGTCAAATCATCGGGTCCAATGTGCCTTGTTGGTATATACAATTTGACATCGGGCGTCTTACTGGTTGGAGCCATATCAAAATAGTAGATGTATCCAGTCAGGAGTTCTGGGATCTCGACGAAGTTGTCTTGTGCAGCGGGGTTATAGTTACGAGTTCGCGGCACATTTTCGCCCTCTGGAAAGTCGCGTGGTGTGTCTACGACTGCGTGAATCAGGGTCCGCAGTTGCTCCTTTTGTGAGTCTGACATTGGAACTCGTCCACCCAGCGTCATAATCTCATAGGCTGAGGCAAAGCTTGTATTGGCTGTTGGGAAATAGAATTTGAGTCACGACTTTGTAATAGGAACATTATCAACAGCCATGATCCTAAAAGTACGGCGTTAGATATGACATTGTGATGCATACAACGTTCGACAGCGTGGGTTAAGTAGAAAATTACTCACATGGGGACCAGCTTGGGACCCTGAGAGCTTGTCTCAATGAAATCGTAAACCACGTCTCGCGCAGGGTTGTCAGACTGTAACTGAGATAAAGAGTCTTTCCACAGGGGCAACGGAATCAGGCTTTTGCCCTGCCCAAGTTTACGAGGTATAAAGTAAGACTTGAACGATACAGGCGAGCTGGGATTGAACTCAACAGCCAGCATGGATGTAGTGGTATAGTGAGCTCCGTCAGCAGCTTCTTGGACATATTTGGATTTGTCATGGTCGAAGAGTGTTGCTAGAAAGTGCTCTGTCCATTGGAGGTTTCCGCCAGGGACTTGATTAGCCAGCCGGTGAATTATCTCTCCAGCCGCCAGCTGGTTCAGAGGATCCAAGCTGGTTCCTGACGCTTGACTGATAGGTTCAATGCTGTATCGAATGGTAGGATGGCTTTCAGGCTTCTCGTTCCACTTCCACGAGTATTCATCGGGCGACCCATCCGGGCCTAGAAGAGATGTCCACACGGCTGGGCCATTCAATCCGGGCCCGCTTCCAAAGTAGGGAACCTTGTTCTCTTGTCAGATTTTTGTGTGGACAAGATTTGCGTTGCTCCTGGCTAAGAACAAAGATACATACCGTCCAGTGATAGTGAAAGAGAAGGGCTTCATATTGCTCAGCTAAAGAATAACCAGTTTCATCTAGCATGACGGCCAATTGCCAGCCAGTCAGCTTCCACCAGTATGCTTTATCGGCATCGCGAGGCGGTAATATCTGCGATAAACATTTCCAAGCAACGATAACCTGTCGGGCTCGTTGAGCTTCTTTGTGCGATATGGAACCCATAAATGCAATCGATTAGACTATTGACTGTTATTCGCTACTAAACACGACCAGTCGTGATCTTTATCACTAGACGCTAGTACCCGCTTCCACCTTTAACATAATTTCATCCCCCTTCTCGGAAGCAGTGTCTCATTCTCCAATAAACCCGATCGGGTTCCACACGGAGACTGTCAGGGTCCAGTCTAAGCAGGTTCGGCGACTCGGTGATGCGCGGCTCAAGTGAGGCGCGCACAGTCCATGTTGCTGATGGATATGCTGGCCCCCAAGTCGCTCTCTGCAAAGGTACTTGACCCCCCCTTCGGAGAAGAACAATCGACTCCACTGAGTCATTTTCAGGTAAGTCGCGGATTTACACAAAAAGTCAAGGAACCAAGACCGGAGCGGGGTCATGCCACCATGCTATCCATTCTATTAAATACGCCCGGCGCAATTGACCAGTTGACAGACCCCATTCTATCTCCTCATTGAATCCTTACGAACCACATCGCGATCGCGCCAGCCAAAATGCCTGACTCCAACAGCAAGCCACTCATTCTTATCACCGGCGCCAATCAAGGACTTGGTTATGCCACCACCAAGCTCTTGGCCGAAGCCGGCAAATATCACGTTCTCATGGCCTGTCGCTCGATCTTAAAGGGCGAGAAAGCCATTGCTGACCTCAAAGCGGAAGGTGTCGACGTGTCAGCACTGACGCCCATAGAGATTGATGTCGCTAGCGATGTAAGCATCGTGGCTGCCAGAGACGGTGTAAAATCCGAGTTTGGCCACCTCGATATTCTTATAAACTCAGCAGGCGTCAACGGCGTGGTTGGCGAGAAAAAGGCCGACCTTCGCGACAATTATCGTTTCGTTTTCGAGGCCAACGTTTTTGGTTTAGCCTCCATGACACAGACATTTCTACCACTACTCAGAGCCTCGTCTTACTCAGATCGTCGTATTGTGAACGTTACGCGTGGCTTGGGACAGATCGGTGTTGCTTTGGCAGAAGACAACATGTACAAGGCTGCCGGTCTTCCTGCCCCCGAATACCGAAGCAGCAAGGCTGCGGTGAACATGATTACCGCTGTCGATGCTAGACTCCTCCAGCCAGAAGGCATTCACGTTGTTCTAGTCGCGCCCGGTCAAACTGCAACAGCGTTCAATGCGTATAATGGACCAAAGTCGCCAGCTCAGGTCAGTTCATACATTTTGTTTTGGTGCAGGGGACTTGTTGCTGGAGCTTGAGAACTTCCGATTGGTCCAAGACCTTTTTGTCTATAATACTTTGTTTTACTAGAGACTCATCGAGTGAACGAATGATCAAGATTTATACTGACCTGATATAGGGTGCTGCCAACATCGTTAGGGCGGCGGTCAAGGGTCACGCACCAGACCTTATTGCCAAGCTTCATGCCGAGGAGTTGACTGAGTTTGGCTGGTAATTAGTAGTAAGCATCTAGGTGTTTTTACGTAGCATATATGGCTTTCATAGTTCTTCCAATGAATGAGCTACTGACTATAAGCTTGAATTGAGTCTTAGATCTGTGCGTGGCTACTCGTCAGGAATCCGTCAGGGCCTAGAAGTAAGAAGGTGGTCAATCAAGACCCAACAAGGATTGAACTAGACACTCGAACTACTTCAAATCGGAAGTCCGCTCGTGATGCAATGTCTCTGGATTACATTTCTTGTTGTGCGACTCCCAGTATGCGACTCCAAAATCGACGATTTACTCGTGAAAATATGATTATTACCTTTAGATATGAAATAATCGCAATGTTTGTATAAACAGATGCTCTACACCGGGGAAGAGCAATAAACCGAAAGCAATTCAAGGATAAAAATCCATGTCCCAAGTTGAATGTAAGCCTAGATAAAAGTACGAAATTAAGAGGGTGGCATATTGTGATAAAAGCGAGACGCCAGCTGACGAATATAAACCCAACTTCAGTAAGCGGACAATAGGATCAGAATAATGCTATAGTCGCGATAAGGCTAGTTGCTCGATTTCTCTTGAATTTGGAAGGCACATATGGCCCCCTGTTGAGCTTATAGTAGTGACGGCACCACCAAGCTAGCAGTACATCCACCCGCATTTAGAAGTGCTGCCAATACCAGAGGCGAAGCATGTGAGCGCGCTTGTGGGTTCGAAATGTCGGCTGGGCACTGGGCTTACTTGATCAGAGCAGAGGCGAGTAGCAGAGATTGACTGTTAGCTACGTTTTACCTCAATCAGGGCGGAAGGGTACAGAGCAATGCACTTACGATTGCGCGAAAAAAAGGCTTCTTGCTCGACCGCACCCTTTAAAAGGGCACATTGGCACATCTGTCCTTTGGACCACCGCACTTTCCTCTCTGCTGCGTAACGGCCAAACCCTCGCTGCCCCGGTCCAAGGTGCTCAGATTTGGTGCTGAAGCATTGCTGCTCTCTGATGAGACCTCATCCGGTGTCGCGGGTCAAGACCTGGACAACAAAGAGTCAACAACACCTTCGTCCCTGAGGCGGCTCGCCTGCGATGCTTGTCGTTCCCGCAAGGTTCGCTGCGACAGACAGACGCCAGCATGCAGTAGGTGTACAAAGGCCGGCGTGCCGTGCTGCTACTCGGGTCGATCGAAACCCATGCGCTCCAAGATGGATCTGTCTCAGTTTCTGTTGACAATGAATAATCGTCTCGGTGCGTTTTATTCTCCCCGTTGCAGGTTTTGACCTTGTTCTCACCCAAGCCCTAACGGCCCTCACCCGCCTCTCACAGAGCAAGCAGAGGCGCAGCTGGCATCCAAGCAGTCCGCGTGTAGCAATTTGCCCTCGACGGCCCTGTGGGATGATATGCAAACGGACGGGGACCCAAAAACAACAAGCCTGTTAACCTTCTCAAGCTCACTGAATCCGCTAGCATCAGCTTCCACAGGTGCCTACACGCACGGTTCGACCGGCGAGTCAAGTCAACAGCTTCACTTCCCCCATCATAACGGCCGTCCGGCAGCCTCAGACGAGGGCACAGAACGGTACAGCCACTGATGTCAAATGTATACTCTTGAGCTGACCAACATCTTCTTCCAAGAACAGTCGAGGCCTCCCCATTCGATTGGACCGAATTCAGGATTGAGACCTGTCCGGCAGATTCAATCTCTGACTTTGCCGCGTTAGACATGCTGCAGATGGGACAGAAAACATCCGACTCACCTGCTGATCTCGATTTGCTCTTCACGTCATATGACGATGTGCTGGGCGACGAAGACGAGTTGACAAGTCCGCTAATGGAGCGACTGTGAGTCGAGTTTCGAGCTTGTCGCCCCTACCCTTTTGAAAGGAAGAGAAAAAAAAAACAAGGATGAGAAAAGGCCCAGGCCCCCACGTCCCCCCCGAGAGAGACAGAGAGACAGAGAGACAGAGAGAAAGAGGGAAAGAGACTGACTGAGGTTAATAGATACGACCATTTTTTTGACATATGTGACCTAATCATTCCGTTTGTCAGCCGTCATCGCTTCCGGATGGAAATCTCACTGCCCTCGCCACCCGAAGAGGTGCGGCTCCTCGCCTACGCCATTGCCACCCTGAGCACTTCCACGATTCCTGAGCTGCGCCGACACGTCAACACATACTACGAGAAGGCTCGAAATCTCCTAGAGGCTTGCGAAAGGCGTGAGAGCTTGAAGTCTTTGACTAACGTAAGCGCACTGCAGGCCTGCATCTCGCTCATGGTCTACGAATTCAAGTGCCTCAGCCCCGCCCTCGCCTGGATGACTCTCGGACGGGCCGTCAGGCTGACCAAGATCATGGAGCTGGATAGTATCGATAGTAACTGCAACTGCGTCCAGGAGCCTGACACTCAGGCTGACACTCAGGCTGCGGCGGCTCTATCGCTGGCTATTACCACTGAGCTTGACGAGAAACGCTTCGCGCTGTGGCTCCTTAACATGTTTGACGCCCTCGCCAACCTCAAGGCCATATCGGTCTCGACCCTTGACCAAGCTGTACGTGAGGCTCCCCCCTAAACCTCCTCCCTTCCCCCCAACACGGAGGCTCTAGGACTTGCGGAACCTCTGTACTAACTAATAACTACTCACAGGTTCAGCGTCCATTCTCCAGCTTGATAGAGGGCTTTGCCCGAGCCGGCCACATCATGTCGCTGCAGCAGATTTTCGAGATATCCGACGAGACGACGCCGTCGGCTCTTGGCAGCGTCATGCTCATGATTTCTCTGTACAAATGCCTCCAGAACCATACTCAATTGCTCCGCGGGGTGAAGCATGCCTTCTGGGAAACTCACTTCACCATGGCCAGGGCCGTCAGCCACTGCCAAAACAGCGTCCTCACACCTCGTGTGCTTGGCTGCAAGCCCGATGACCCCCTGTTCCTTACACTGCGGGTCAACATGGATGCCATCGACATATGCCTGCACAACATCGCCCTCGATAAGGTCAAGAACGAGAGGCTCGCGGCCGGGGTCATTGTCGAGTCAATTTCCAGATGCATCTCTGCGACAAACAGCATTGTTGAGGCCATACAGCTCGCCCAGGCACTATGCGGCAGCCGACTTGTAGCACTGAAGCAGCTGGATTACTTTCTCGTCTGGCCCATCAACACGGCCATCCACTTCTGTTTCCGAATGCTCCGCCTCGGTGAAGGCGACGTGGATAACTACATCAAGTCTCTGCGTATACTCTCCACTGTCATGAGAGACTTCATAGACGCCGATCACGTTGACTCGGCATTGTTGGCACAGGCCGATGACAAGATCGCCCATGTCGACAGATAGATCCTGGAGGCACTTGCCACCAAAGAATGATGACATGATTATTTTTATGAATAGATGAGACAATAGTTGGCGTGATACGATCCCTTTCCTTTTTGTTTCTTTTTTTTTTCCCGGTTGGCCAACCATCCACCACGTCAGTCGCGTGTGGTGTAATGGGCGCGCTTTCTAAACAATAGCCTGACCACAGCACAAAGACGGTGAATTAGGTCATGGTTCGGACCGTTCTAGGTACCAATACACGCAAAAGGAATGAAATAAGACATGTAATGGTAGTAGGCGAGGCTATGTAGCAGATGAAAATGTGGAGATTTTGTTTATGATACTATCCTAACCTTGTCTTTGGATGCCACCTCCCTCCCATGCGGGGGCGGAGCATCCGGCTGGCCTTGATTCAAGACATCTCCAGCTTCTCAGTCGAACCCTGTACCAGACACAATCTTGGAAACGCGAATTTCCGCGCAAGGTGCACCATTCTCGTCTTTGCAAAAGCGCTGGCTGCACGCGAACATCATGCCTTCGAGTGCTTTGTAAGCCTCATGTCCAGCGTCGAACCTCATTTGCTCCACTGTATTACTCTAGTTAGCACCGGCGAAAAATACCAAGAAGAACAAGTAAAGGAGGAAGAAGGAAGAAAGAACGTCTCACCTCCGAAACTGAATGGGTTGAGCTTGGCATTGAGATCACCCAGTATAAGCGGCATGGTGTACTCGTTCAGCTCGGTGACGCCGTCGGCGGTCAGCCTGATTGAGCGACCTTCATCATCCGTGGCAATGGCTGAAACGCTAAGGCGGCCGTGTTTCTTGTCCGCGTCGATACGGAACCAGTCATGGCCGTTGGTGAGTTTGAACTTCATCTTGGGTTCAAAGTCGCCCACAGACTCGATGGTGCCCCAGGATAAAGGCTTGAGCAAGAGTTAGTACTGCCGTCCGCGCCGCCGGTGCAGGAAAGGGATAGGGAACCAGAGGGGAAGCGTACTACACCAACGAGGGTTGATCCGGTGTGAATGTCGCCGCAGGGATACTGCCCAGCCAGACCGCACTATTGCCGCACTCATCAGAATGTCTTCAACAGAACGAGGCGAGGTAAGTACGAACCTTAATCTTCATTGCAGGTTGTGTGGTCGGGTAGCTCTCAAGAGCTTGGACTGCAACCGTCACTTCGGGGTTCTCCATGGCGCTGGCAGGGCAATGAGAATGTACTGATCCGTGTCGGTTCCCTCTTGTTTTCTTATTATAATTGTCCCGAAAGAGGCAATGGCCACCAAATAACTAGCCGTGTGAAAGAGGAAATGGACGTGGGTTCTGCGTATTTATTCTTGAGGATTTGGGTTTGGAAAAAAAAAATTAAACAATGCTAGCCACGGACATAGAACTTCCCTTTATACTCCTTGTCGGTACTAAGGGATGGTACAGTCAAGTACATGTGCGTCAGCTTAGTTTGCATTAGCTGAGAGATGATGCGCAAATTCGACATGGTAATTGGCCATCCAACGGGCCCAAAACGGAGAAGCCAAGAAGTTCAAATCGTCTCGGAGCTTTGGATTACCGGAAGCGGCCCCATCGCGGACCGCAGCGCGCCGAGTCGGGTTTGTCTCCTGGCCAAACCCGATGCCTGCTTCGCCACGAAATGGGCAGGTCTGCGTAGAATGGTCCCATAGTTCACTGGATTCATCATTATTTTACTTCAGCTACAATCGGATGCGCGGAGATGTGCCCATTTCTCGTCTAGGATGTAATAATCCGCAACAGAAATGACCACCCTGAGGGCGCGCGGACCCTCGCACCCTCTACTGGTCAGGCAGGATCCTTTGTAGGATTCTGTGATGTCCGCTGCTCCGAAGTACCATGTACCATTTGTAATCGAAGAAGCATTTTGTAGATGGAGTCAGCGCGGCGGAAACAACTGCACTAAGAGCCACAGATATTCGGCACGCTCTACATCCTTCTATTCTGGAATTTGTGATGCGGCTACTCTGACACATGTACTGCAAACTGAAATTGTCAACAGTTGCCGCTTACCTTTTTCCTTTAAGGAGGAATAATTTGAAATGTATAAAGAGGTAGTGATGGTGCTCAAAGAAGTTTATCTCGCCACTTACTACTTTTCTATAACAATTGAGTAGTTTCTTCTTCTTCTTCTGTTCTTATTTCTTTTATAAATAATTTCGGACAACCGTGTGCAGTAAAATACGTTCCAATGCCTCGAAAAATACATAGAATTCTTCTAGGTCTAGCCGTAGCCGGTACGGCTATCTTGGCTACACCACCGAAAGCAGGCTATGACGTTTCTATCGCGATGGAATCTTGCAGAACTCTCCCCGGAGATTCATCTTGGCCAAAATCTCACTATTGGAATGGGTTAAACAGCACTGTGCATGGTCGTCTCATTGCAACGGTTCCGATTGCCAGCGTTTGCCACGACGCTCCCTTCCACCACTTCAACGCCGCACAATGTGCAACCCTCCAGAATGAATGGAATAAAACCACGCTTTCGCAGTATGACGCCACCACTCCCTTTCTAAAAGTGCTCTCATCAAAAATACTTTACTTTTTCCTCTCTTACTCACTCGTGTAGCCTTGAACAGCCGTCGGAGTTTCTGAGCATGTATTTCCAGAACTACACCTGCGATGCATTCACACCCATATCCGTACCTTGCGAGCTTGGTAACTCTGTCAGCTATGTGATCAATGTGACTGACGTTTCGGATATCATAGCTGGTATTAAGTTTGCCAGAAAGCATAACGTCCGCCTAGTCATCAAGAACACAGGCCACGAGTGAGTCATGAACCGCCATCTCCAGCATAGCCCGTTCCTACTTGGGAGAGATTTGGGGATGGCATCCTCCCTCTCATCTCCTTTCTCGTCTCCGTTCTCAGACTCTGGCTAACAAGGACCACAGTTATTTGGGAAAGTCAACAGGAAAGGGTGGCCTGTCGTTGTGGAGGTACAACCTCAAGTCAACCCAGTATATCCCTGATTACCAGGCGGCATACTACGCTGGCCCGGCCATGAAGATAGGAGCTGGTGTAGGTGGCTATCAGGCATATGCGGCCGCCGATGCCGCCGGGCATCGAGTTGTCGGAGGCTCGTGCCCTACGGTCGGAATCGCTGGTGGATATAGTCAGGGTGGAGGACATTCTATGCTCTCGAGCCTGTACGGATTGGCTGCGGACAATGTGCTGGAGTGGGAAGTTGTGACTATGGACGGACACCACCTCGTCGCATCGCCGACACAGAATCAGGATCTGTACTGGGCCATGAGCGGAGGCGGCGGCGGCAACTATGCAGTTGCCATCTCCATGACGGTTAGGCTTCACCAAGACGGCCAGTTTGGCGGAGCGGCCCTTTCTTTCAACGACAGCTCCGTCGGGAACAAGGCCTTCTGGGATGCTGTTGGAGCGTACCACGTCCTGCTTGGCCCATTTGTAGACTCCGGCAACTCAGCAACCTACACTATGACCAATAAGACATTCCTCTCCTGGGGAATCGCAATGCCTGGAGCCGACCTGGTCAAGATCCAGAGTCTGATGCAGCCTTTTCTGGACGATCTCACCCGCCGCGGTATCCGGTATCAGTACACTCCGCATGTCTCGCACAGTTTTTACGAACACTATTCTCATTATTTCGGCCCTCTGCCCCAAGGCTTTGCAGACTACGCTCCCTTCACTGGCAGCCGAATCCTTCCACGCGCCATGTTCGAGGACCCTGCCAAAAACCCCATCGTGACCGAGGCGCTTCGCAAGGCGTCCCTTGCAGAGGGCTGGGCTCCCATAACCTGCCAGGCCCTCAACGTCTCGCACCAAGCCCACTCAGGCAATGCCGTCCTTCCCGCCTGGCGTGATTCCATCGCCATCTGTCTTACTCCGGGTGACTGGGATCCAAAAGCGACACGTGCGGAAATGGCCGCCCGGCAGGACTATGCCGTGAACGTACTGCAACCAATGCTAGACAAAGCGACTCCCGGGGGGGGCGTGTACATGAACGAAGCGAATTACCAGCAGAAAAACTGGCAGAACGAATTCTACGGCTCCAATTACGCGCGTCTGCTTGAGATCAAGAAGAAATATGACCCGGAGGGTCTGATGTATTCTCACCTTGCCGTGGGGAGCGACGCTTGGTACGAGGACGGCGAGAATAGGCTGTGTCGGGCATAGGCTAGCCAGAAACATCGATTCTCATTCAATTGGCTTGGCCTATCAGGACGTTTTTCGTTTGCTCGTATCGATGGTTTATAGTCAAGTGGTTGCACATTCCGCAGTTAGAAAGTATCATTGTAATAGAACAGATACTGATGCGTCAGTTCAATTGAACGGCAAATATGCATGATGCTGATAAGTTTGACTGTGGACCGAAACCTCAATGAAGCCTTGCATCACATATAATGTCTGTATATAGGTTTAGAGCCGAGACTATTTTTCGTATTGGAGACGAGCGTAGACAAGTTTTCCAGTTGGATATCGCGGTGGTTGCGGTAGTGCTTACGGAAGAAAATAGTGGTGGAAGGCGATGGAATCGAAAAGAATCGAAAGACCTCATAAGCAAGAAGAAGAAGTATAAATTGAAGCATTCTAACGGGTCTGTCAGAGGAAGAATTCTGCATCTTTCATCATCAGCACTCGTCAATATACCTGAATTTGACCCCTTCCTATTGATTCCAACATTTCCAAAACAGTCACGAGAATATTGGCATAGAGAGCTGAACTGAACAGAAGCATGTAATTTGAAATAATACCAAAAGAAACGAGTTCGAACATGAACGCTTGCCGTCACTTCTATCAAAATTACATACATTCTTGGTCCTTTGTATCCTGCCAACACTCGGAGGATTGCGGCCCAGTCATATCCCAAGCGCCAAGTCTATACAGTTATCTTTCCGTAGTACGAGACAAGCTGCACGAAACTAACAGTAGCTTTCGGTTAAAAGCGGATCCGTAGTATTGTAATTGCAATATCATAGATAACTTGGTTGAAAAAAGCGATTAGGAGGAATAACATGATATGAGATTATGAGTTGTTCTTCTGCATAGAAAATCTTGCAAAAATGGGTGATTTCGAAGAAAGAGAGTCCGTTGCGGAGGCATAGTCGCGCATAATACAGAAACTTTAAAAATGAAAAATGAAGAAAAGGAAAAAAAACGCAGCAGCAACCTGAAATGCCGGTAGATTTGAGGACAATTATTACAGTAGTCACTGGGTAGACTATTGCGACATAGATCAAAACGATGCAACAGGAGCGGTCGCCACCGAATATGCCCAATATTCAACACTATATTGGTATATTTGCCACATTAGAAAACTATCATGGGATCGGTTGTTCGTCGTTTAATCTGTGTAAAGACTGATTTGCTTGGCTGAATGATGGTTTCGACGCGAATTTGCTACGGGCTATCTGAACCCCCCTGGCCGCAGGCCTTGACCTGCGAGCCATTCAACAACATTTGCTTTTCTGCTAGCTGAGATAAAAATTCGCTGATGACATCCTTGTAATCTCGCGGGTAAGTCGGCATGAACAAATTCGCAAACCAACTTCTGTTATGTTTGATGCTGATGTTCAAATCTCGGAGCAGAGTTTCAATGTACTACATATTTTTAGTAGCTGCGAGAAAGATTGCGTCGTGCTCACTTACCGGTAAGAAGTCGTAGATGGCGTATGCATGCTTTCGGCCCTGAATCTTGTATCGCTTGCGTGACCAGGCGTTCCACTCAGCCATTTCCTGCTCCATCTCAGCCCGCGTAGGCGTATCATGGAAGCCGAGCAGAAAAGCTACGCCCCATAAGGCTTGGACTTCGGTGTGAATGAAGCCAGGAAAGTAGATGGACCTGTCCCCTTCTGCTGCGAATGAGGGGACAACCAGCCTCCTGTAATGCCTGGTGGGGCCGTGCAGAAGCTTTTGTCCGCCCGAAGACAGCAGCGGTTCGATCGTGTCAAGTCTATTATGGTCTCTGTTCAGGTCCGGGAGAAGCTCTGCGACCGCTTGGTCCGCATCCGCGTCGAGCTTTGCCCACTTTTTGCTCTCCATCAGATCAGGAATAAAACCACATTCCTGTTGCAGTTTCTCGTCAAACACATGGAATGACTTGTCGAATCCCGTGCAAAGAATGACGTAGTCCGTCCGAAACCGAGTCTCATCCTTCAGCACCAACAGGTCATTGTCGCTCAACGACTCTACATCTGTCCTGTGGACCGTGCAATCACCCGAATGGAATGTCTGCCAAAAGAGCGGGACGCTGGCAGCACCAAGACCGGCAGAGGCCCAGAAGATTCTGGCTCGAGAGTAAGAGATCAGCATATATCGGCAGTCGGAGAGAATAGCAGTGTACATACCCGTCTCCATGAGGCTCTGGCCTCAACTTTTGTGCGTTTTCCGACTTTGAGTAACCAGCATGCCTGTCGGCGATTGCGTTTACAGTTTTCCAAAAGAGCCTTCTGACCAGTCTCCCGCAAAACGTCCTCTGCAGGAACTGACGGCCCATTCCATCGGTATTCATGATGCTCAAACCCATCATTGCAACAAATTTGGTTGCCACAACATCCATGGTGCTCGCAATACCCAGCAGTGCGGGGGGCATCAAAGCGAGAGGACCGGACCCATCCTCGCGGATGATCCAGTGGACCTGTTTGCCGGATTTCAGCAGAAGAAAAACCGTGTCGAAGGAAGACTTGGCTCCACCGATGACAGTTGCCGATTTAATCATGTCAAGTTCCCGCAGATGAGTCCCCGTCTCAGAGGAATGGATAACGGGCGAGTTGAAGTTGTTCCGAGGATAGGATGGAATGAAGGGATGTGAGGTAGCACCCGATGCGTAAATGAGCTTCGCACACTCGATTGGAGCCTTTCCAGCGATATGCAGCCTCCAGCCGCCCGTTGCCGCGCGATGGACATTTTGTACAGTGGTCAAAAGGCGCGTCCGCCTCACGAGATCAAAGTCCGAGGCAAAGTCATTCAAATACCGGTGAATTGTTTCGCCTGATATGTACCCGTCTTCGGTGATGCCTTCTTTGCACATGGGATAAAAGGAAAACTCGAATTGGCCGTGTTTTATTTGAGCGTACAAGTTGGGATATATTTTTTCGGCACTCCAGACGCCTCCAATTGATTCCTGCTTATCAAGAATGACCAAATCGGCCGTTGGGTTGATGTCGAGATATGTCTTTGCAGATATCAGGCCGTTCCAGCCTAGAAATAGCGGTTAACTTGGCAGCTAAAATGGCAATTTTGAAGACCTCTGAACGTACCGGCGCCGACGACGACAACGTCGACTTTGTCCGCAGCCAGGGGCACGGAACGCATGCTGTTTGGTTTGAAGAAAGTTGATACGTCTAGAAAGTGCAATGCGGAGCAGCTGCGCCGACCATCTCTACACAATATCCAAGTCAGAAAGCTGCAATAAATACAATCCCCAAGTGCCAATGGCTGCTATGTATCCTCCATTTGTTTGAACCTGGTGGGCAATGCGTATCGGACGTCGGCTCCGGCGGCCCGAACCGGCGAGCCTCGGTCTCGGACTCGACTTGTCCGCTGGTGGTCGCCTCCCTTCCACGGTTAAACTGAGACTGAGAGACTTGTAGAAAAGCACCCCTCCCTATATATTGCGAGCAAGATCGTAGTGTAACCCTCGGGCTCTCGCACTCTATTTGTTCGACTAATTTTAATCTGTCAATCCAACACCCGCCCATCGTCCACTTTCCCTAATTTCACGCAGCCAGCCCTCGCACAACCAATCTTTCATTCATAATGACACTCCCAGATCCAGTCTACGTCTCGCGGGCATTGACTGCCTTCGGGTTTATCAGCCAATGGGTCGTCATGATCATGAACGGCTCTTTCATGGCCATGCTCAATACGACTCTGCTAGGCGTTTTCCCAACCGGCACTCCGATCAAAACGGTATGGACTGGGTTCTGGCCCCTCGATTTTGTGATCAACCTTCTGGTTGTGTTCTTTGGTGCCGTTAACAACTTGTCCGACTTGGCCGACATTGGCCCGTTCTTGATGCTGGTTGACTTGGTCTTTGCCCTTGTGGTGTTCAACATGATGACCCTTATCGAGGATCGACGAAACAGAAAGACAGGTCCACTAAGGAGGTACTTGGATCCGTTCGAGAACACTGAGAGAATGGCCTCTAACTCCTTGATAGTCCTGCGTTTTGGCAGATCCTGTGGAATTGGTGCGGTGCCGCGTCTGTGCTGCCGGTTTATTCGCACTTGTTCCTGGAGAAGCGCTTGCAAAAATGTCCCACTCTACCCACCGACGAGGCATACGCCTTGCCTTTCACGGCCCTTTGGAGCATTGTCATTTCGCTTCCCCTTCTCCTTCCCACCATTGTCGGGGCTTCACCCCTCCAAATTCAGCGCGCAGTGGTCCTATGGTTTCTGGGTCCATTATCCCTGGGACTCTTCCAGAGCGTGGCATCTTCGTTGATGTCTGGCAGTTCTCGAAAAAAATGCAGAAACCCAGTAGTTGTCACTTACTGGATTGTTGGCTTGGTAAGTGCTGCAGTTCATATAATCATCGCTCTGTATGCTCTTGTGCAGCCGGACCTTAGCTGGAGTCGCATATATTGGCCCAACCACGTCGCAGTGAAGCCAGGCAAGACAATTATGACCGAAGGAGCCATGCTTTTCATGCAATACGACCATGTTGTTATTTATTTCTGTGTATTTTATATTGGGCTCTACGTGCTCCGATCTATGACTCACATCGCCTCGATTTCATCCTCTACGCCTTCGCAACCTCGCCGCTACATGCTAACATTGGTGGCGGTTGTGATCGCCGCTGGCCCCGGAGCCGGGTTGGCTTGGTTGCTTTGCGAAAAGGAGAAGTATCATGACGAATGCGAGGCGCAAAATAGACAGATGGATCTATTGGACAAAAAGTAGAGTAGCCAGAAGTTATTTCTGTCTGTAGTATTACCACTTATATTCCGGCTAACAGGATCCGACTCTATAACCTGTTTCTTGCTTCTGGTCGGATGGTGGACTAGCAGATAAGGAGAATCGCTCAGGAGTATGATGGAGATTGGAAGGCTCGGATAGGTTCTGTCAATTTATATATGTATGTATACATACATATTTACACATCTGGATATTCTATCTGACAAGGTTAGATTAATGTGATGGAATGAAGACATATGAAGAATCACAGCATACATGCAATCCCAGTAGGCCTACACTTCTACTCAATGGTCGAGCAGTAAATGCATTCGTAATAAAATGAAAAATGAGTCAACAAAACATGAGATATAGTTTTAAGCTCGAAACAACGAGGCAGACTACTCGAAATAAACTTGTTGAACCAAACCAAATTCATAACATAATGCTAGTCTCTAACTAATGTACATAGTGTCATCCCTTTGAAGGAGGAGCGGATAAAACATGACAAAGACTGAAGGCCAGTTCATCCTTCAGAGCTCAGTAATGAGAAAAGAAAAAAGGAAAAAAAAAAAACGCTGCTGGACTAAAATTTTTTGAGATCGCGACAACACGAGTTGATGGGTTAGGTTTAGGGCAACAAGAACGCCAAAAAACACCAAAAAAACTACACACATTCTGGAAAGACTATTAAAGCTACCCAAGTCAAACTTTCTCGTATCCATCCTTCCAACCTGCAAGCTCAACGGGATGCGTCGGCCACTTCTTCAAGTAGAGAGCTTCGGCCTCGAGTGGGGCGGTCTC
The DNA here is from genome assembly GCA_032433595.1 of Conoideocrella luteorostrata. Classification (NCBI taxonomy): domain Eukaryota; kingdom Fungi; phylum Ascomycota; class Sordariomycetes; order Hypocreales; family Clavicipitaceae; genus Conoideocrella; species Conoideocrella luteorostrata. The sequence goes on from JASWJB010000090.1 coordinate 22,175, forward strand.
GGAGAGGTGAGATGCCGACACCCTCCTCAGCCGCAAGTCTAGACCCTTTAAAAGGATTTGCGGATCTGATGAGGAAATACCGTGCTTGGATTAAGCGAAATGCCTTCGCTCAGAATTGTATTGCCCAGATGGTATGTGGCCACAGAAGCCCGGGGACCGAAGAGCCCGCCCCTGGCGCCGCTAACTTTTCCGTCGCCCCGGGTCCCAAGGCAGGACGGACTTCGGTTTTTCGGCGCCGAATTTAAGGCGACCTACATTCGAAGATGAATGGCGTAGCCATGGAAACAGATGAAGGAATGATTATAAGATAAGAGCATAAGCCAGCACTTGTTCCCTCCGCTCTTGTCACACATGGAAGTAAAGCTTGCAATCAAACATCCAAAATGCCTTCCATAATCCGCGAAAACAGCTTCTCTTCAGACAACTCATACGATGACGCCGCAAGTGATGCGGTGCGGTCGAGCCCTTTGTCCGCGCTCAAGGGCGTACATCCTGCCGTGACGATTCCTGGCTACCTAGAGAAGCCAATAGACGAACAGCTAGAGCCAATAGCTGTCATTGGAATGGGTGAGTGGCGGCGAAACAACTGCTGATGTCGAGCACAATCAGTTATCAAGGCTGACACGAAGTTTTTCAGGTTGCAGGCTGCCAGGCGAAGTCGCATCGGCTTCCGAATTCTGGGACTTGATGATGAGCAAGGGAACAGGGCAGACGCCCAAGGTACCGTCGTCACGATTCAACATAGACGCCTATATTCATCACAGAAACGACCGGCCTGGGAGTTTTGGCGTGTTGGGGGGCTACTTTCTCGAAGGCGACCTGTCCGACTTCGACCCGGCGCTGTTCGGTATCTCGCCAGTCGAAGCCATGTGGATGGATCCGCAGCAGAGAAAGCTGCTCGAGGTCGTCTACGAGGCCCTCGAGTCGGGTGGCGTCTCGCTGGAAAAGATTGCCGGCACCAACACGGCAGTCTTCGCCGCCAGCTTCACGGCCGACTGGCAGCAGATGGCCTTCAAGGAACACTCTTTCCGCCACAACTTGGCAGCTACAGGCGTTGATCCTGGCATTATCAGTAATCGCATCAGCCACGTTTTCAACCTCAATGGCCCCAGCATCATGTGCAACACGGCCTGTTCCTCGTCTATGTATGCACTGCACAATGCCTGCAACGCGTTGCGCAACCGAGAGGCCGAGGCCGCTATTGTCGGCGGCGTCAATCTCATCATCACCGCCGATCAGCACATGAACACAGCCAAGCTTGGTGTCCTGTCGCCAACATCGACCTGCCACACCTTTGATGCCAGCGCCAATGGCTACGGCCGTGCTGACGCCGTCGGCGCAGTATACATCAAGCGTCTCTCGGACGCCATTCGCGCGGGTGATCCCGTTCGCGCCGTCATCAGATCCAGCGCTACCAATTCCAACGGCAAGGTCTTTGGGGCTGGCATAACCCATCCTAACCGGGAGGGACAAGCAAATGTCATCGCGGCCGCCTACAAGCGTGGCGGTGATCTTGACCCGCGTTTGACTGGATACTTTGAATGTCACGGAACGGGGACTCCCGTCGGAGACCCGCTCGAGGTGCACGCGGTGGCCATGGCTATGAACAAGAACCGCCATCAAGCGGACGGCCCCTTGCTTATAGGCGCTGTGAAGACCAACATTGGGCATTCAGGAGCGGCCAGCGGTCTTTCTGCGCTGATAAAAGCTGTCCTGATCGTCGAGCGCGGTGTCATCCCAGCGACGCGGGGGGTTGCTAATCCCAGCCCAGCCATAAAATGGCATGAATGGCAAGTCAAGGTCCCCAACGAAGCAACCGTCTTTCCACCTGGCCTCCCGGTGCGTCGCGTATCCATCAATAGCTTCGGATACGGTGGTACCAACGCCCACCTTATTGTTGAAGGTGCCAAGACCGTTGCCAATGCCGCTCCCACTTACATATACTCCGACACCTGGGCCTCGCAAGGCAAGGATGCCAGTCCCCACGGTGCCTTGGAACGCAGACGCCCTTTTCTTCTGGCCTTCTCCGCCCACGACGAAGCCACTCTTCGTCGAAACATTGATGCCCATGGGGCTGTTGCCGATAGATACAGTTTGCTCGATCTTTCCCACACGCTGGGAAGCCGTCGCAGCGCTCTGTCGAGCAGAGCCTTCACGGTTGCGACCTTGGACAGCGTAGGAAATGTGTTCCAAGACGTCAATGAGTGCTTCGAGTTTGCTGACAAGAAGAGGATTCGTTCTGTTGGGTTCGTCTTTACCGGTCAAGGGGCCCAGTGGGGCCGCATGGGAGCTGAGCTAATGGCACATTGCCCCAGCTTCCTTCGTTCCATACGAGATTTGGATTTTGCCCTAAAAGAAATTACTGATGCCCCTGATTGGAAACTGGAGGACATCCTGCTCCAGGACTCCAAGAACTCGCCAATCAATGACGCCGAGTTCGCCCAGCCGCTGTGCACCGCGGTTCAGGTCGCCATGGTGCAGCTGCTCGACTCGTGGGGCATCAAACCTGCCGTGACGGTAGGCCATTCCTCTGGCGAAATAGCAGCAAGCTATGCCGCCGGGCTTATCAATGCTTCAGAGGCCATCATTGTCGCCTACTATCGCGGAAAGGTGGCCAAGGACTGCAAGGCCGGTGGAGCCATGATGGCCGTAGGCCTCGGTGCTGCAGACGTTCAGCCATATCTTGCAGATCTGGAGGACAAGATTGTGGTTGCATGCCACAACTCTCCTTCGCTTGTTACACTCTCCGGAGATGAGGAAGCACTCACGGATATGAAGATCAAGTTTGATGCAGCCAACGTGTTCGCTCGCCTTGTCAAGACCAACGGTAAAGCCTATCACTCGCATTACATGACCCCGATAGCGGAAACGTATCGTAAGCTTGTCATGGCTGCTAAAAAGCGACTCAAGAGCGGTGCGTCTCTTGCCAGCACTGCCAAGATGGTGTCCTCGGTTACCGGCGCCGTCATCCCCGACAGCACCAAGTTGGACGGCGCCTATTGGAAGACTAATCTGTGCAGTCCAGTGCTCTTCAACCAGGCTGTTCAAACCATATTGGCTGCCGAAGAGTTCTCAGATGTCGATCTACTCATCGAAGTCGGCCCTCATTCTGCCATGGCCGGTCCCATCAAGCAGATCACTCGCGCAGCCAAGGCCAATAAGATTGACTACATTCCAACCTTACGGAGAGGCGAGGACTGCGCCGCCAGGCTCCTGAACGTCGCCGGCCAGCTTTTCCTTCGTGGCTACAGTATTGATATGGGCAACGTATGTCATTCGTATTCCGGCATGTCCCCTGTCAAGGGCGCCGTGACAAAAGGCGCCACCATTGTAGACCTCCCTCCATACCAGTGGAACTACACCAGACCGTTCTGGGCCGAGAGTCGAAGCAGCTTGGAGCACCGCCAGCCGAAATTTCCACGTCATGATCTACTTGGCCAGCGTGTCGTCGGAGCTTCTCTGTCTGAGCCTACTTGGCGCAACATCCTCCGCGTGCGAGATCTACCATGGCTCAGACACCACCAACTCGGCGGCGAGTCTGTTTTCCCTGCCGCAGGCTACTTTTCCATGGCAACTGAAGCCATCCGCCAAATTAATGAGTTCAGTGTCTCGCCTGTTCGCATCGGCAGCTACGTACTCCGGGACGTGTCCATCAAAACCGCCCTGGTGACGCCGGACGATGACGACGGCATCGAGGTATTGTTCAACATGCGGTCATCGGCACATGGAAGTGGCTGGTGGGACTGGAACGTATCATCTATTGATGGAGAGGGAGTCAACAAGAACCACATGTCCGGCAGCGTCAGCGTCAACACGTTTCCCCCTGGCAGGGCGCCGCGACAGATCCCCCAGTTTTCCCAACGTGCCACCGGCAAAACGTGGAACGATGCGTTACGCCATGTCGGTTTCGACTACGGCCCGACCTTTCAGGACATGGATGACATCCTCTTCGACGGCAAATGCTACCAAAGCGCCTGCACCACCAACATCAGGCAGACAGTTGACCCATGCCTCGGTGAGTCGCGGCACGTGCTGCACCCAGCATCCATTGACTCGGCCCTGCAACTCTGCATCGTTGCTATCCATGCCGGCCGCACCAATGTCATGCGATGCGGTGTTGTGCCTGTTCAGGTTGACGAGGTAACAATCTGGCCACCCAACGAAAAACAGCTGGAGATTGGCAAAGCCAACGCGTACGCCGTCGTTCATCGCCGAGGTGAACGAATCTCAGAGAGCGATGTGCAGATATCAGCTGAAGACGGGACCATGGTGATGGAAATTGTCAATATGCGTGCTGTTGCTTACGAAGCCGCCGTTCCCCAGAAAGATCATGTCCTTGAAAACACCCCCTACGGCGAGATGGTCTGGGAACTGGACTTTGACAACGAGGAGAACAGGCAAGACTTGTCTACAGAAGCAGTTGTTGGCTTGGCTTTGTTCAAATATCCGAGCTGCAACGTGGTGGAAATAGGATACAAGTCTGCAGCTGCCATTCTTAGAGCCAACCCCAGAACTTATTATACTGTTGTTGTTTCCATGGAGGAGGATTTTACGGCTGCTAAATCCGTCACGGAGCCTTATCGAAATGCCACAGTCATCAAGGCCGATCTAAGCAACAATTTAGAGGGCTATAGATTGAGAAAGAAATCATTCGATATTCTGATTGGCTCGGAGCAGAACAGCCACGTCTCTGAGCTTCGCAGCTTGTTAAAAGACAATGTCTCCGCAGTCGGTCCGGACGTCATCATGGTCAACAAACATTGCGCGGAGTTGGTGTCTGGGGAACACTCCGTCCAAATAGTCTACCGCAGCAACCAGAGCTCCATCGTTTCCGAGATGAGGAAGAAATTGGAATCCTCGTCGTTAAACGTTACGGTGACAAGGCTTGAAGCTCTTGTTGATGGCAATGTCGCTAAACATGTCGTTATGCTTGCGGACTTTGAAGGCCCCCTCTTGTTAACGCTCAAGGAGCAGGAATTTAGTGCGATACAAAATATAGTTCGCCAAGCTTCCTCAGTTCTCTGGGTTACGCCTGGTTCGCTTCTCACTGGGAAGAACCCCGAGTATGCCATGGTCTCTGGACTGGCCCGCGTCATCACCTCTGAGCAGAGCTCGCTTGATTTCCGCACACTCGATGTAGACGGCGACAATACCGTGACCATCGATGCAGTCAAGTCAACTGCAGTAATTCTTGACCTCCAGCTTTCCAGAGATGAACAGGTTCCGGAGCGAGAGTTCTGTCTCTCAAGCGGAAAGACTTATATCAGTCGGCTTGTTGGCAACGACAGCATGAACGATTGGTACGCGTCGAGCCAAAAAGCAGAACCGAGATCATTCCATCCGGGCGATCGCATTTCCGTCGCAAGCACAAACAGCGGCGCCATATTTCAGCAGGAAGAGCTCACCGACGTCCAGCCACGTCACGTCGAGGTGCAGGTTGTATGGAGCGGCATATCCAAAGAGGGAGTCCTCGCGATGACTGGGGCCGACTATTCCACAAACTTTAGTCACGAAATTGGCGGCATCGTGACCCGTATGGGAGCTGACGTTGCTAATTTCGCAGTAGGAGATACTGTTGTGGGTTTCAGTCTCGCCCGGTTCGACAGCTACCAGCAAGTACCGGCCGCCATGTTGTGCAAACTTCATGATCAAGCCGACATGAGGGACGTTGTGAGCACCCTCACAGCCTACGCCACTGCCACGTACGGTCTTGAGAAGCTGGCCTCGGTGCGCGAGGGCGAAACCGTTCTTGTTTTGAATAAAACCGGTTTCGCAGGCATCGCCGCGATCAAGATGGCCCAGCACAAGGGTGCTATTCCATATGCCGTGGCAAAGAACAGTGATGAAGTCCGGTTCCTTCAGGACTACATTGGCCTCGACTCCGGCCAAATCATCGACACTTCTTCCGAAGGTCACTTTTCAGAACAGCTCCATCAACTCACCAAAGACCGCGGAGTCGATGTGGTGTTCAGCGCAGGGGTTGTCGATGGCGATGAAGCCCATGAAGCATGGCGGTGCATTTCTTCTTTTGGGCGCTTCCTGGACAGCGGCCGCAAGACCGATACGAAGCGGAACATCGCCGACGGTGTCCCTTTCCAACGAGGAGCTTGCTACATGCCTTTTGATCTGGTGGATGTCCATCAATCTCGACCCGAACGACTTTCTGCGCTGCTTCCAATTGTAGTTGAGCATTTCAGACAAGGATATAGTGTCCCGCCGGGGATGAACCTCTCCGTTGACCTCGGTGATATAGGCAAGCATACGTCGGCATTCTCGGACGATTTTGGTGCGGTGAAACCAGTTGTTCAATATCGAGCATCAGAAACGGACCTTCAGGTGCTGCCAGCTCGACGGAGCGTGCGGTTCCGCCCTGACGCTTCCTACCTGCTCGTCGGTTGCTTGGGTGGCCTCGGGCGAAGCCTTGCTTCGTGGATGATGGCATCCGGCGCACGTCGTTTCACATTCATGTCTCGCTCAGGTTCTGGTTCCGAGTCTGGTTCCAAGCTCGTGCATGACCTGGAGGCGGCTGGAGCGTCTGTTCAGGTTGTGTGCGGCGACGCTGCCTCGTTCGACGACGTCAGACGTGCTGTAGGGGCAATTTCGCCAGATCATCCAATCAAAGGTGTTATCCACGCTGCTATGGTGTTGAGGGTAAGTTGATTTCTCTTGTTTGCCGTGTTTGACAGTCCCACGAATGCCACGCCATATAGCTGACGCGGAGTTCACATCTTCACATCTGGCAGGACGCTCTGTTTGACACCATGACCTTTGAGGCGTGGGAGCAGTCGACGCGGCCCAAGGTCGCCGGAGCGGTCAATCTCAGTAATGCACTTGCAGACGAGTCTCTTGACTTTTTCATCATGACAAGTTCGGTCTCGGGCATCCTCGGCACGGCCGGCCAGGGCAACTATGCTGCGGCGAATGCGTACTTGGATTCCCTGTCGCGACACCGGCGCAGTAGTGGTCGCGTCGCGACTTCAATCGTTCTTCCCATGGTCCTGGGGGTCGGTGTCGTCGCCGGAAATGCCCAGCTTGAGCAGTCCTTGAAGCGCAAAGGCATGTACGGCATCGACGACGAGCACTTCCTTCAGAGTTTCGAAGCTGCCATAACGTCTTGCTCTCTTGAAAACGACCCAGATCACATCGTCGTCGGCCTTGACCCAGCCCAGCTACACAGGGTTTCTCAGGATGCCGTCGTCACGGATGCGTTCTGGCAACAAGATGCCCGTTTCAGTCACATAGTGCGCGACATGAATTCCAATGCCGACAGCACGACCAGTGCAGCCGACAGCCTAAGTATCCTCTCTCTGATCGATTCGGCAGCAACCATTGACGAAGCCACTTCCATGGTGAAGAAACACTTTGTTGAAAAGCTGGCACGCATGATGATGCTGGCTGTTGATGACGTAAATCCCGAAATCGGGTCCATCGCCTCGTACGGCATCGACTCTATGATCGGCTCTGAGCTTCGCAACTGGATCTTCAGAGAGTACCGCATAGACGTCCCTTTCCAGCAGCTGCTTGGGCCGACATTAACCATCAACAAATTTGCAGTTCAGTATTGTACGTCCAGGAGAGGTGGGAATCAATCGTCTGACAAAGAGGAATGACCGCACAAGCCTACCCCAAAGAAACTATCGTGGAATCGGATTGGTAAACTCTAACCACAGGGGGATGAAGTTGGACAAACAATATAGGGGATGGAATATTAGCAGGTCCACCTGTACATGTACATCAATGGCACAAGCAGCCCGCAAATAATATGAAACAGTGCTATTTATTTAACGGTATTGCGTGTCTTTGCATTGATCAAAAGGTATGAGATAATGGACTTTTACATACTTGATATGTCCTAGTGTACCTGTCACGCTACAACACAAGTGTTAGGTGGGAGGAGCAGGAGGGATGCGAGAAGTAACCCATATTATCACTCGGTCATGGTGAAGCGCAAAAGAAGGAAAGAGGAAGCTGAGATGTTGAGAAGGATCCTTCCCTTGTTTGACCACGAAACCCTAAAACCAGACTAGTGCCTCAATCGCCAAAACGCGAAACATGAGAGCCATCCAGACCCGACACTTTCCACCAGTTAGGCACCAACACCGCCCGTAGAATGAAACCTTTTAAAGCCCGCCGAATGGGCGCCTCAGTGCCAACGAACTATCTTTCCATCAAATAATTGTGAGAATAGTCAACTCTCCGCTGGAAGCTGCGCCATAGGGATTGCTACCAAATAGAGTAGTCCAAGCGTCGACTATCTGAATATGCAGATCCTGCGGTGGGTGACTATACCGCCAAGACACCTTACTGTCAACTGAAGCCCAGGACCATGTCGATGCCCGCCAAGCAGGTCTTATCGCCCGATACTCCGTACAGACCAGGTTAGCTGCTCATGCCCTGACACTAGGCCTACTAGTGGCGGCCCACCTTCTCTACCTCCCTAAACTGTAGGGAGTACGTCAGTCAATAGCGGCTTGTGGAGCCCCGCCGGATCTGCTGCACGGTAAAGACTGGCGCTATTACTTCGAGCCGCTATTAGCACTCAGCCTTGATGCTGTCACAGCCCGCAGCCTATTTTGTTTAGAGGACATCATGCCACTCTCCTCTCTGCCTACAGAAAGACCCCGTCCCACTTATCTATTAAGTAAAGTGCATGGGATTGCGCGTACGTCCACTAAAGGTTATAGAGTACACACTTAGGCATTACTTAAATAAACTTAAAATAATATGTGTACTGTTAGAATCGTCCCATTAGCGAGTGGAATAGTTATGCATGCAAGTGATGCCTATAGGCATACTAGAGCCCCTTTCCGTAGCCAGTCATACTCCACAACGATAACAACAACAACATAATTATGCTTGTAATTTTACCAAGCAACACCGTGTAAGTATAGTGCATACACAAGGCCTCATTTTAGAGTCATTATGCATATTGGGGGTCATTTGCATTAAGCATATTATGCGCAATGTGTAGAACACAAAGTATTGCTTAAACGGTTATAGATATGGCTATAATCTTGCTGATTTAAAGCAACGAGCTAGTTTGGGCCTAAGAGTCTCCATTAAAAAGTCAGTAGGCACGAGAGTCAGTATAAGAGGGCGATCCACAAAATGTGGCGACTGTTACATGAGCACCTTTATTTTGACACTCAAATTGCAACAAACAGCTAACATGGATCCCCTATGGACAGCTAAAAGTCTTGGCGGGTCCCAAATTCACACCCTGGCTTAGAGTACACGATCCAGCTTTACCCGTTACCTAGGACAATTTATCCGTAAATTTACTTCTTTAGGCTGCAAGTGGAATTATTACGTGCCCTCTCGAGTCATGCAGTGCTCAAGTTGGCTGTTAGCTCTTGGCGTGGGATGCCGAATGTCGGGATGTGACTGCGTCACAATTGTTAGCACAGAAAAATAGCCATTAGGGGATGCCCCGGTTGGCCGGTAGTCAAATGCGGCCCAGACTAGAAATAGAGAACCTGTGAGAACTTGAAACAGTTAAGATTTTCAATAATGCAAATCTTAAACTATGCCTACCTACGCTACCAGGAATACCTTTCTTATGACTATGTTATATAGGAAATTATGAAACTCTCTGTATGGCTACTTAAGCACCTTGAGGGCATGACGGCTTAATTGAACAAGATATCAGGGATTTGGCGAAAAATTCATGTCCACGAGTTGCCGATCCTGAGTCGCGTTTGCAAGGTTTCTTAAGCTTCTCTCGTCTCAAATACGTAAGATTATAAGGATAAATACGAGAAAGCTACCCATGCTAAGCTGTTGAATTAAGCGCCATGAAATTGGGCGGAACTTCTATCTTATAATCACTTTATTAGCAACTCACTAACGACTCTAGTCTTCTGAAATAGCACTCAAAACAATTCTCGTATTTGCCATTGTGTTTTATACAGTTTCAGCAGCGGCAGCGGTGACTCTCGACAAAAGGATTATATCAGGAGAAGAGGCTAAGGCCGGTGAATTTCTATTCATTGTTAGCCTTGGAGATGGCCCTCACTACTGTGCAGGCGTCTTACTAGATAGTACTACGGTTCTTACTGCTGCTTATTGCGTCGAAATAACTTCCGTTAAGGCAGGAGTAACCGTGAGTCTACTGACCTATTATGAATAAGCTTATCCTTAAGCTTCCAAGCTATCTAGTGTCTTTGGATAAAGCCGACAGAGTGTTGTTCAGCTACATGAAGCTAATAATTATATAGGACTGTAATATAGGAGGAGTAGTTACAAAAGTAGCATCTATGAAAAGCCACCCTAATTACCAATATACATTAACACACAGTACTTTAAATAACATTAGCATCTTAAAACTATTGACTCCGATCCAGGAAAGTGAGACAGTCCGCTATGCGACGCTACCGGCGGAAGGTTTTAATCCAGTGGTTAATTCCAATGCAACCGCCGCAGGATAGTAGGTGCCTTTTAGTTTAGCACCTAGGACAGATAGTAGTTAGTAGTACGCTAACTAATCTGCAAGGGGCACGAGGAAAGTCCCGTAGTATTTTTTATAAGGATTATTCGTTTAAAAACTAAACAAAGTCACTATTCCTGTTCACGCACGCGAAGACTATGTAAAATTTAATCCACTTATAGCCAGTATAGACATAGTAATATATACTAGTAGCAAAGGCAAGAATGTCTATAAGTATAATAGTGGTGGTCCTCTTGTTAACCAGAAAACAGGATAGATAATTAGTATTATATTACTTGTTAATAAGGATGCAAAAGAGGACAAATACTACAATTAGTCTCCCTTAGTTTTTACCAGAGTCAGTAGCTTTATCCCTTTTATTAAGGAGAATCTTAGGCAGTCTAGCACTAGCTAAGAGCCAGATTCTCAGCTAACTAAAGAAAAGCAGCTAGACAAGCTGAATTAAGACCAGCAGACACAAAAAGCAAATAAAGCATAGCTTTAGAAGTTTTGCAGCCGCATTAAAGATAAAAAACAAAAGCAGGCATGCAGGCAAGCTGCTGCTTAATACACTGCGCGAGTTCAATAAGATGCGTCTATAGCTGAGTTCCTGGATTGTGTGGATAATACTCAGGTCTGCGCTGGGTATAGTGATTCTAAGCATGATCAATGCTACAAAAACGCTAAGATCTGTAAGGAAGAGCAGAAGTTAGCTCGGGGGGAGCTTGGGCAACTTGCTTCTTGTGCCAAAGATCGTACCGATGAAAAATAAGCATCTATCGCTAAAAATGTGGCCCAACTTATCAACAGAAACAGAATCATCCCAACAGAAGGACCTAGAAATGTGGGAAATTGATATAATTGGCGATCCGAGGCATTGCTGTCCTTTTAAATGGCCGCATTTAGAAGATGCCGTCTTAGGAAGCAAAAATGGCTAAAAACAAGAGGAGCCGAGGTTATCCAAGAGATTAGGTGAAATATCAAGAAATTTGGCTTTTAAAGCAACCTGTTACGAACTAGATAGTTAAGATAGAGGAATAGCAATATGGTCTCATGACTTTTACACAGCCCGAGATTACTTTTCATGATCGTTATTGTCCTTCATATTCACCGTGACAGTGTAACTGAAGTCTGTCATGACAGGGAAACGGTTGTTCCTTGAAAGGAGCGCTCGGGGGCGGTCCTTGACCGACTCGTGGGACCTTCTAATCTTGCCAAGGGACAGTAAGTGTGGTTTCTTTTGCCGGACGCCTATTTCTCCTTGCTGCCTAATTCGTGGGCTCATACTTGCGCTACTAGCAGATGCACCACTCGCCTACTTCCGCATTCGGCGGCCTTAAAAATATGCAGCCCGCGAAGAAGTGAAATCTTGTATTTTGACAAATTCATCCCGGTATCGATGTGTTCCTAGATAATTGTGTCTCATGCTTATGCCTTTATGTAGTGCACTCCGGAGTAGCCACAGTAATGCACACCAGGGGCTTAACTTGGACTTATTGGTGCGCCGCGGTCCATGAAACGTCACGGTTTTTGAGAATCATCATTCTCAAGTCTTCTGTCAACCACCCTCTTTTAATTCCAATACGGCGGCGTCGCTTTGCTTACAGACAACATGTCATTTACTTCGACTGCATTTCAAACCATGGATGGCACGCAGCTGCGGGGACGCGTGTATGCCACTGCAACACACGGACCCGGCGATGTTATGTGTCCTGGTGTGAGTGGCAAGGATAGCACTATTCTATGTTTCGAGCAGAGGGCTGACATATATATGCAGCTCAATGCAGTTCTCACCATACTGAATTTTCCCGCATGCAGCGAGGCGCTTCAGAAACTTGGCATCACAGTCCTTCTATTTGACCCAAGGAACATTGGCTCCAGCGATGGCGAGTCTCGCCACGATATTTATCCACCACAATCCATTTTGGATCTATCAGACGCTTTGACACATCTCATGGCGCTATCATCCGTGAATCCAGCTCAGGCAGGTATGCTGGGATTCTCATTTGGAGGCACTGTCGCGCTATGTGCCGCGGCCTTGGATCCGCGATGCCACTTCGTGGTCGCCATAGCGCCTTATAAGATCTGATTTCACGTCGGTGGCGCGACGACTTCGTGTTCTTCGCAAAAGTGCCCAAGATCGTGAGTCGCAAGCAATGGGTAATGCGGCCTTCACACTGCCATTGATAAACGAGAGGGGAGAGAATCCTGTAGGGTTTAGCCATGGCATTGACAAAGAGCGATACGCAAAGATAGTGAGCACGGGGCCGAAGCTCGCACCAGGACACTTGAATCGAATAACACTCTTGAGCTTCTATAAGATTGCCATGTGGACGCCCTGGTCCCTCTGGACACGCCTGGGTCTAGGATGATGGTGATGATGGTGTCAACGGAGCTATGTTTGTCATATCCACCGAGGATACCGTGAGCTATTCCGAGCTACAACGACAATAATATGAAGTTATACTGAATTATGTGTCATTCAAGAAAAGTAAGTTCGAGGTGGAAGGGGCAGGGCATGAGGGCGTGCTTGAGGAAAGGCATCTCGATATTGTCATTGGAGTTAAAGCAGAATTTATTCAGAGTTTACAAGCTGAGATCTTGCAGATACCAACTCTAAATTAGCAAAAAGCTTCATTAGCGCTATAGTATATTATTTATCTATACTGGACAATATTCTGCGGTGTAATTTGCTGTCTAGGTAAATTTCAGCAGTACTCCACAAGGGTAAACAGAATTTGTTGATGACCATGCTTAATGCATATATTACCAGAGTATTGCCGGGTTAAAGGACTTTAACTAATCAATTGTTGGTTCTTTCCCTGTCCCACCAGGGCTAAAAGCTATAAGAAGAGGTGGGTTGTCAAGGTCCTAGGGAGGGAGTTAGCTGTTGGATTACACGTGTGTGCGGATGGATATGTGGATAAACGGGCTGTGAGAGAAAGGTTACGTGGCCTCTGGGCCTAAGGCAGGAATTCAGGACGGGCGTGTCTCAGATTGTAGGGGTATTTATGGCGGGATTTGGACAGGGCTGTTAGACGAGGAATTCTTCCTCCATCATCTCAGTAACACAGCTCGTCCCATCAATGCTATCAAATTTGAACCTCTCCTATCATTTCCAACACAAGCATTGACATCACATGAGAATCGATTCTTCAACGACCAGACTAAGTACTCATGGTGTGGGTGCTTCTATCTCATTAAGTATGACAGAGAATATCGACAAGGTATATGAAGATGCTGTAGCCTTGGGGTTGCTTCCGGGGTGCTCTGTTATTGCTGGAGACAAAAATGGTGAGTAAGCCGTTCTGCATGCACCACTTCTTACACAGGTTTGGATTGGTTATTGGTGTAACAGCTGTTTATCAAGGGTCTGTTTTCTACTCAAAATCTTTTGGTAGAGCCAGCCTGAGGAAAGGCTGCGATGGGCCTTTCACAATGCCAACAGTCGGTGCAATCGCCTCAATTACCAAACTTATGACTGCTGTTGCAGTAATGCAGTGCGTTGAGCAAAGGAAACTGAACTTGGACGACGATGTTAGACATGAGTTCCATATTATGGGCAAGTACAGCATCATTGAGGATTCTGATGAGGAACATGCGGGGATTACTTTCAAGTCCGTCCAGACCCCTATTACCCTACGCATGCTGCTTACCCACACGTCTGGTCACGAATATGACTGGTTCAGCGCACTGCTTCTGGAAGGGCGAGCGAAAAGGAATGGATTGCCATGGAGCGGGTCTACCGTTGAGGATAAGTCAACTCTCCCCCTACTCTTTGCACCTGGGACAGGCTTTGCCTATGGTGCAGGGAATGACTGGGCTGGAAAGCTGTAGAGACCGTTTCTGACGGTATGATAGCCTTGATGAATACATGCGAACCCACATCTGGACGTCACTGGGCATTGATAATGAGGTCACCTTCCACCCTAAAACTAAACAGGGCATGGAAGGTCGAATGGCTGATCTCACCACTCTTAATGCACATTTCGAGCCGCCTGCCGTGGACGAACCCAACTTTGACTCCCTTTTCTCCAGCCACGATTGTTTTGGTGGAGGCGGTGCCTATGCGACTGCACAGGCATTTTACACCTCTCTCTCCGCTGTCTTTCGAAGGGATGCCAGGTTGCTAACACCCATGTCGTACACCGAGCTCTTCCGGCCACAGCTTGACGAACACACCGAGAAGGCAATGTGCGACTATATCAATTCCACACCGGAATACACTCGGTATCTTGGCCTAGGAGTTCCTGCATCCATCAGAAAGAACTGTTGTTTCGCCGGGATGGTGTGCATAGACGGCCAAGATATCGTCTTTGAGAAAGGGACAGCAATGTGCGGAGGGTTTCCCAGCTGCAAATAGTTCATGGACTATGACGCTGGCGTCTGTGCTGTCGCGCCGTGTCAGGCTCTCCCGGCCATGAGTCCACCCAACATAGCATTAGCTAGTACACAATGAATTTCAAAGGGGTGTGCTCAAAATAGCGCCGAAATGAATAATCCAGCCTTTACAATTGTGTTGCCACCCCACAAGTCACCCATTTTCGTTGGTTCAGCGGATCATCCCCGTCCTGACCGTCTTTCGGCGACTTCCTAGTTGGGAATGGGGTGGGACTTGTGTTCATTTGGCCGTGGCGCACTGCGCTATTATTGTATTATGTTAGACAATGCACCGGGATCTTCTGGATGCGCTGTTGGATTTCCGTGTGCAACTTATAACTAGCTGTTAGCCCTGCTCTGCTATGTTTTGCTTGAGTCCTCGCACGCTTGTTTTACCGACTCAGTAATCCAGTCAAACCTTCCTTGAACCCGTCTGACGTAGACATACGATAACAATCAAACTCGTTGCGACATGTCGCTCGCCAGCTTCTGGGCATTTTGGACACAGACATACCCTCCGTGGTATGGCGCACCTCTGACCGAAGCTTGCCTGCCTGGTCAGGCCGGCAAGGTTTTTATCATCACAGGGGGCTCATCGGGTATTGGCTACGAGCTCACGCGTATCCTCTACGGCTCAGGCGCCAAAATCTACATGCTCACACGGTCAGAACAGAATGCGATCGAGGCAATATCGAGCATTAAGGCCTTCTACCAAGACAAAAATCATGGGACGGGAAAGCAGAATGGCAGCATTCAGTTTATATACATGGACCTGGTAGATTTAGCCACCGTCCGCTCTGCTGCCCAGCAATTTCTAAACCTCGAGGGCCCCGACGGCAGACTTGACGTGCTTTTCAATAATGCCGGCACAGCGGCGCGCGCAAAAGCGCCAGCCACCAAGCAGGGCCACGAGTACCATTATGGCACCATTGTACTTGGTGGTTTTCTGCTAACTCAGCTGCTAGCGCCATTTCTCGCCAAGACGGCAAAATGCAGTCCTGTGGGCAGCGTGCGCGTCGTCTGGCCGGCCTCGATCCTTGTCGACGCAACGCCCAAGACAGGCATACGCGAGGGCTTCCTGACGGAAACGACGACTGTGACGGACGAAAATGAACTCTACAGCTCATCCAAGACGGCCAATTGGTTTGTCGCATACGAGTCAGCCAACCGCAACCGTGACGGCGTCGTGCACATCGCGGGTAACCCTGGCTGCTACGCCACTAATATATGGCGCGACTTCTCGGTTATCTTCTTCTTGGCTATTCGCATCTTCCTCCGACATCCAGTGCACGGGGCCGAAACCTACATGTTCATGGCATTTTCTGATGACATTACCTTTGATGCAGCTTGCGCAGGGCGTTATGTCATAAATGATGGTAGATGGCACCCTGGGCAAAGACAAGATCTCCTCCTGGCATTGCGCAAGCCCGAAGATGGTGGCTCAGGAAGATCAAGCGAGTGCTTTGACTGGTGTGAGTCAAGGATAGCGGAGTATGCATCACCTTTGTATATAGCAAAATAGGTGTTAATTTATTACAACTAATAATTTTATAAGCTAGCTAACATCTGAAGTCGAAAACAGAATCTCTAGATTTTCACTTATATATTGACCGCAATAAGAACGAATCATATTGCTTGCAGCTAGGCAAGGGGCTCGACTATAAAAAACGGATATTAAAGCTTAAAATAATATTTTATTTGCGCAAAAACAGACAACAATATACTAAGCTAACTATACAAGCAACTTCTTGCTGCAAAGATAGCATGCAGACCATAATCCACGCTATTTATTTCACCTCTGTGATAGCTAATGCAACGTGTTCTAAAAATCTAACTCTAGCTAAGAAATCTTTCTATGTAGCTAATGTTAAAGGTAAATTTGGAATTTAGCCGTATAGTATATACATTTTTATTTTAGCCTAGTTAGAATATTATTATAACCGGGTTCTAACATAGCAGGCTACCTAGCAGGCTACTAGAGCTGCCCTTCGATCTAGAACTAGGACCTAGGCCTAGACCTTCCGAATTAGATCTTGTAGCCTAGACCTTCTAGCCTTGCTACTAAACCTCTAGCCTAGTCTACAGGCTTGCTTCTAGATCTCTAGCCTAGACCTTCTAGTCTTGCTCTTAGTACTGCCTCTAGTACTGCCTTCAACCCTAAGACTAGTGCCTAGCTAGCTACTAAGCTAGCTACTAAAATAGCTCTCTTTTCCTTCGTAAAGAACCTCTTCACTCTCTACATAGCTTATGTAAATAAGGGACTAAATTAGGCTAGGCAAGCAGATTAACTTTTTTTAGCAAAATAGAACTCTATCCTAACCCTATCCTAACACTCCCAAGGACGTGTAAGGGCGTCTAGCTTTCACCTCTCCAACGGATCGGTGGATCGGAAGTTTCGCCTATACTTTTGCGCCGTACTTTGTTCCAGCCCTACATCTTTTTCTCGCAGGTCTACTATGTTCGCCGTCTTCTTGGAACCGCAGGATGAGTTGCTCCTTGCCAGTGACAGCGGCTAAGTTCTCCTCGCCGTCGCTACATTCCTCAATCCACACCATCCGTGTCTGTGTTCCCCATTTGCGAATCCCAGCACACGTATTTGCCAGTACGTCACAATTCGGTGCCGAAGAATTTTGTGCTAATGCCAGGAGCTCTGGGATAGTGTCCCAAGCGTCGCTCGATGTGGGCCGACACAAAACTAACCAGATCGTGTAAACTATGGCCAGCAATACATGGGAGAGTAAGAGGACTATGCTTAGATAATCGAACCAGTTCGACGCAGCCATGCCATAGCCTGGCAGTAGCACGCGCATCGTTAGACTCGTTGCTGATCCAGGTGGCTTGGGGAAATGTGTGCCCGATGGGTCTCCCGTTCGTATCAGTTTTCGTGCGGAAGCGCCGTCCCAATTTCCTGACACTAGAGGCTCAAGTATAGCACTGTAGTTTGAGGTCCGTTCAGAGGAGATTTTAGAGATGCTGTCGACAAGCGTTGTTGCAATGGCGTGTTCGAAGAAAAGGGTGGTAACCATAGGGTCGTTAAGGATGTGTCCGCCTCTAGTGGCAGCGGAAGAACGGTTTCTCTGGACTATGGACGACAATAGATAATCTAGAGCCGTGCTATCTTCAGCAATGTCGTATCGACCGTCGAATTCGCGCTGGAGTAACTTTGGAGCTGCAAGAATGAACCAAGACGGCCTGATGTCGATCAGCCTCCATGTGCCATCAGTTGGTGGAACAAAAAAGTTCCGATGCCAATTGTCCGCAGGTATCTCAATCTCCACCCTTACTTTGCTCTAATCGCTTGCAAAGTCGTAGGACAAATCACCAATGCTGTTGAGCTGAATGGAGACAGTCCCAGATGCCCAGTATGCTGCGAAGGAACAGCCTAGAGCATTCCACTTCCGTGTTATGGTGCCATTGGAGGCGAGAATTGGTTGTAAGATGACAACCGCATATTGCCCTTCGCTAAACGCCATAGGAACAGTAACGACTTGTCCAGGTCGAGGCTTTCCAGCCTTTTCAATCCTTTTGCGAATGCCATGTCGAGCCAAAGATCCCAACTTCATCTTCGTGGTCCAGCTCACATTTCCTCCTATAGGTTTAATTGGTAAATGTATTACAACTTTGTCCACCGTACTGTTAGTCTCCGTCGGTCCTGTCGAGCACCTGGTCCAAACGATTGGAACCTCCGTGTCCGTCTTGAACGTCTGATGTGATGGGTATGTTGCCAACCAACCTCTTGGAGGAACCTGAGGCATCCCGCCGTAGTCGATTAAAAGCCAGCTGATTGCCCGTGTCCACAGTGCTTGGGCCGCTGCGTGCATTTGTGCTGAAGGGCTGTGTGCTATGGCGGCCCAGCTGTCTCCTCCCCTTGACGCCGAGCGCCCGCGAGCAATCACTGTCTTCCGCAGGCTACTATCGCGGATGTCAAAGTCCCCATAGCTGTCTGTCGCTGGGCTTTTCAAGGTTTCTATGTAGCTAAAGATAGATCGGTATCCAGCAGCCGGACAGCTTGGCACGTCGAGCGCCAAGGTCACGTTGAGGCAACGTTTGTCCATAACGGACGACAAATTCAGCCTAGAGGGCCACATCTGTTCCTTTGAACCTTTTATTGGGTAGAGGTGTGCCAAGTCAGTATTCCACGGGTGGCATCGATCTCTTTGCTTAGTCTACATACCGTTCAGCCATAAGTGAGCACCGCCCATCGGCCATTCGGCCTGTTTGGGAATAAGTACCAGAGGACGAGCATCTACTCGGTCTAGAGCGAGCAGGCGTCATCAGACGGGTTGGAAGCAGTGTAACCACCTATCAAGTAGATGATAAGGTTGTAGTGCAGAACAAGGGATGCTTTGCCAACCGCATCTATGTCCCTAGAGAAAGGGTTCTCTTACTCCCCAAGGGTTTATCATTCGAAGAGGGTGCTTCTATATCAATTCCCTTCTTCACAGCCGTTTATAGTATTATGGAAATTTGGAAATTAAACATGGGTCAATCTATTCTAACCCATTCAGCTGCAGGCGGAGTTGGACTAGCGGGCATCCAACTCTGTCGCTACCTGGGTGCTGAAATATACGTGACGGTCGGTAATGAAGAGAAAAGACGACATTGGGAGGAGCAGTACAACATTTCTCGAGAGCGAATTTTCCATTCCCAGAAAACTGGTTTTGGATGCGGGAATCGGTCATTGAAAAATGGAAAAGGCGTTGACTTCGTACTCAACTTTCTCGCAGGAGATCTACTAGATGAGTCGTGGAGACTACTTGCTGATAACGGTACTCTTCTTGAAATCGGCAAGAAGGACATTGTCGACAGGAACACGCTCCATATGGAGCTATTCAACCGCAACTGCTCTTTCCAAGGAATTGACATCTCTAGGCCTAGCGTTCTCGATAATTTGCCTCTCGTTGAAAGGACTTTACAAAGAGTTCGACAGCTCCTTCTTGCAGGCCATATCACACCACTTACACCAAGGAAGATTTTTCATTTAGCCTGATCCAGGATGCAATGAGATACATGCGATCAGGTGAGCATATCGGCAAGATTGTTATCTTCTATGGATATTGTCACGACTTGGGTACTGGTAAAGCAGAGTGATAGACAAGACTTCTGGAGTATTCGTAGCTTCTTAGCAACAAGTATAGCACTATATTGTGGACGGTCTTAATCTCTGGCCTTCTAACAATCTGGTCTCCTCCTTCCCTACTTATGCTTCGCCGCTACCCCGCAGTGAAGAGTTTGCTAGCTGCATGATACTCTCCTCCAATAGGTTGAGATGCATCACTAGATTTACGACGTCATGTGGTCCCTGAATGCCCTCACAAGTAGTAGTCTCTGACAGATATGCTGGAAACACTAGAGTTCCCATTCGGCCTGCACCGCATGTCTTGATTCTTGACCCTGATGCATTATACTTAATTGTTGGAGGACTCAAGGGCCTTTGTGGAAGTCTGGTAGTGTATATAGCTCGCTGTGGTGCTAGACATCTAACTGTCTCATCAAGACGTGGCGCCGAAGATCAGGCACCTAGGCGTGTGATTCAAGGTCTGAGAAGTCCAGGAGCAGGGATAAAGATTAGCAAGGAGAGCGTGGCGAATTTATTTGAAACAATTCGAGTTTTCCAAGAATCTTACGTACTAATCAAGAGCGTTATTCATGGTGCTATGGTTCTGCGTGTGAGTTTTCATCCTTTGTGAAGTAGAATATAAATGCAATTAACAAATTCTCCAGGATAAAACTTTCGAAGCGATGTCGCTCCAAGACTTCATTGAAGTTCTGGAATGTAAACTGACGGGCACTTGAAACCTCATTCATCAGCTGCAGAGCAGAAAGGCAATCATAGGCTTGATTTCTTCACTATGCTCTCTTCGCTGTCAGGTATAATTGGCACACGCGGTCAAGCGAAGTATGCAGCTGGTAATTCATTCGAAGATGCCTTTGCAAAGTATCGCCAATCCCTTGGTCTGGCAGCATATGCTATTGATCTTGGAATTATCAAAGATGTTCGTTACATGAGCGAGCACCAAGACCTGTCAGACCGATTACTGGGCCGAGCCGAAATTCAAGGTTTGGATGAACAGCAATTACATGACATCATTCGATTATCAATCTTGCAGCAGACAGGAGGTTTTAGTGCCAATAGCACGACCCAAACAATCACAGGCTTGGTATTCCCTATCGCAGACACATCAACCCTCTCGCTCGATAAGCAATTCTACTCTTTACACGTAACGCAACAATCCACAGGCACGATTCCAGTAGTGGAGATAATGAAAGCAAACATATTAATGTCTTTCATGCTATGGTGAAGGCATCGCTCCCAACTACTAAGCTGGATTATGAGGCTAAACAACTAGTTAATAGAGAACTAGTTAGAGTCCTTGGTTTATCAATAGATATAGAAGACTCAAAGCTACTCGGAGTTCAGCTAAATATTTTGTCGACCCAAAAGGCACACCTACTACTCACGTATGCTGGAGTCTGATAGGTCGCTCGTTGGTTATCGAGCTGCTAACCACTTTAAATAAATATATTAAATAGGGATATAATGCACTTAACGCACTTAATAAGACTGCAGGTTAACACTTCGTGAATTCTTGACTGCTCCTCTCCCGCTTGTTCTTGCAAGGTCCTAATTGTGCTACTTATAGCTATGATATTTCTTCTGACCAAATTGGTCAAGCCCACAACTCACGTGCATTCAACCCTGTCACTCTAGAGAATCTATTCCGCCCACACAGTATCATTAATAGCTACATTCTGCAGCTTCGTGGGAAGCCTATTTAGAAGCCCTATTACTCGCAACGTACGCGGCGGCAGCAGCTAATTAATGTATTATGCGAAGCCTACAGGCAGACCAGGGGATCAAAGCAGAGGTTTTAAACTAGTAACGAATTTACGCCAAGGGAACAGCATAAATCTGTCTACTGAGGGAAAATTTCGCATTGCCTAACCTATCAATGTTATCGGGTTATTTAGGATAGGTCTCACAAGGCATTAGACCCCTTGAATAACGATG
Source organism: Conoideocrella luteorostrata (assembly GCA_032433595.1). Lineage (NCBI taxonomy): Eukaryota > Fungi > Ascomycota > Sordariomycetes > Hypocreales > Clavicipitaceae > Conoideocrella > Conoideocrella luteorostrata. Next base: position 43,993 of record JASWJB010000090.1, read on the forward strand.
CCGTTAATCGGCGCCGCTCTGCACCTAAGAGCTGTTGGGGGCGTGAGACGTGCGATATAGCTCTTTGTAAATTAGCAAATTGCTAGGACTTCTATTATAGTGTAAATTAGCAGGCAGAAGAAGTACTATTAAATGCGCGGCTTTTAATTAGCTACGGGCCCCCGTTATCCCAAAAGTGTGCCCTTACGGTCATCAAGAGATAGATAGTAGAATGCATGTGACTGTAAATTTTGTATCCCCTTGATTTAGTTAGGTCTAGACTAAGAGTGTGTGGCTCGACAACCTGTATTCATGCAGTGTTCCTATTGGGGCATTAAGTTGACTCTTTTTGTACAGTCGTATTTCGCACTGTTTACACTGTGCATATAGGCTCTCTCAGCAGCTTCCTGCAAACTTCTATGAACCGCCGCCGCAGCACCAACATTGAGCATTGCACATATTTTCATGTTCATTCGACGCCCGCTCATTACAGTGAGTCTATATACATTAAACACCCAGTGGTCGTAGCCACTCACACATCGCAGCTGCTTAGAATTCCAACAATTTCGTCCGCTAGACGACCCTGCTCAATTGTACCAACCCCGCACATCATGAACAACCCGGAGGTCAAGCGTGTTGTAGCTTTCTGGTTCAACCGACCCCCGCTGGAATGGATAATCGCCCCCGAGGGCCTTGATGTGCAATTAAAGTCTGATTTTGGTGATCTTGTCCTGAGTGCCCGCCGCAACGAGCTCGATAGCTGGGCTGACGAAGCAGAACCCTGTGTTGCCCTTGTTGCTCTATTGGACCAGTTTTCGCGCAACATGTTCCGCGGCTCGCCCGAGGCATTCAGCGCGGATGCGAGAGCCTGGGATATCGCCACTAAAGCTATCTCCCGGGGCTTTGAGAAAAAGTTACTGTTATCCAGGCATCAGCATTCTATATGCCGCTTATGCAACAGGAAAGCCTCATCTCGCTGATCGCGGCAAGGTGCTTGTTCGAGGCCTTGAAGCCGAGATGTGAGAGCGACGAAGAACACAAGTGGGTTGATATGGGAATCTCGGCCTCCAAGAGGCACATGCAGCAATTGGAGCGGTTCGGCAGATATCCCACCAGGAATGCTGCTTTGGGCCGCAAAAGCACCGAGACGGAAGAGGAGTATTTAGAGCAACGTGTATCTAGCCTGTAAATCGCGTCATTCCATGTATAATTGCGCACTGCATGAACACTCTTCAAATGTTCCGTCATAAGGTTTCATCTCCAATAACCTCATGCAGTAGTATACTGATTAATTACGGCTTGCAAGTCAGTCTTGGCGACTCCTAACTACAATACAAACCCAGGGCTCATCATTAGCTTATCGCATGTTGTCCTTCTATCGGCGGTTCCAGCATTATATACGTGTGCAGTTCAATTGGCTTTGCTTTCCGGACCAGCAGCCAAAACCGTACTGAGAAGGCGCGGGTCAAAAACATTTAGCGAGAGGAGAGAAGCGAAGTGTATTCTATGGAGGAAATGCGAAATTTTAAGCATCGCAAACGACTGTTCTGGAGTTGACCATGGTTCTGCCGAGTTTCGCGCAGTATGAAATTATAGGTTAGCCCATTGCGATATTAATGTTGCGTTATGAGCATCTAAGAGCAATTTGGCAACAGTGGCAACCTGCAGGGCTAGATGGATTCGTGGGTTGCACAGGGTGTTGTGCAATATCGGTATCGATACCAATTGCGGCAAAAATTCAATATAATTAATAATCTCTGTATATCTCTAAGAAGAGGAAAACAAGTCAAGGTGGAAGGCTCGATATCGCCGTATAAATATCGTGGCCGAAACGTGACCACGTGACCCGCTCCGTGCTTCCTATTGAGCTTGACGGCAGGATTCCAACAGGATTTGAATAGAATGGATTGAATTGATGACTGAAGAAGGATGTTTTCGATGTCTAACGATGGTTCTTGCCTTCCTGAAGAGCTGTACAATCCTCCTATTTATGCTTCTCGTGTGCTCCCGTAATTCCCTCAATATCAGTGCCTCAGACACTGATATCTAGGCTTCCCCTGTCTCCTAGGACCTCAAATGTCAAACGGAGCATGTTACAAATGTGTTACGGATCACAGTGAGCCGGTTACGGATTTTGACCTGTGGAGATATCGTGAGACAACCTTCCGGCTCTGATGACGGAATTCATAGATAGTAGTCATCTATAAGAAGAGGTCTAATTCCTCTTCAAATTAGATAAAATACAAGGACAATTCCACACATTCAGATATCCATAGCTGCTTACATTGTGACATAAAGCCTCCGAGCTGTTATAGTACTCCTTCGCGTAGCTGCTTATAGCAGTGATCTTCCTAACAAACGCAATTCTCGTCCCAACAATTAACGGTCTCATCTGAGGACTAAATCACCTGTAAAGAGAATACAATTTGCAGAAAATGATTTATATGGCAGAGTGTTACTTCAAAGTTGGCCAAGATTCAGATCCATTTATTTGGTAGTACGCTGGCAATTGAGGTATCGTCTCTTGTTGATTAACAGTTTCTAGAAAAAAACTTGGATCAGTGTGCAGCGGAAAAGAAGGTGAGCGTAGAAGATAGAGTGTGTAAACTCGTCTAGTTCAAGTGCAGAGTCACTTTATAAAAAACTTAAATAAAGAACAAAAAAAAAGAATCAAAAAAAAAAAGGGGGGGGGGAAGAGAAAAAAGTATGCTAATAAAAGTAAATATGATAAAGGCACTACTCCGACATCGATGCCCAACACAGAACAGCACCATAAGGCTTCACTGCGCTTGGTTAGGTCAGAAGGGTTACGAGAGATGGTACCCCACTGGCATTCGAATTCGCTTCTGAGTTCCGACCGGGGTTTTGCCGGCAATGGAAACACTAACAAGTAGTGTGTCCTAAACTTGACACTTCCTATTTTTTTAAACCTGGTTTTGACGCCTCTTGTTTTTTGACACTTCCTGTTTTAATAACACAGCTTGGCTAAGACTAATTGTCTTGTTCCCAGTTATTGCCGGCAAAACAACACCGGTCTTGTTTTCTTCAATAATAAGAACCCAAAATACTTGGATGGGACCAGCAAAGCAGAAAGGAATCGCAAGGAGAAGCAACAAAAGGAAGCCAAGAAGTTCAAATCGCGGATAATGTATTCTGGGATGGAACATCGCTCCGTCCAGTCGAACCATTCCGGTCACTCCGCCAAGCACCTCTGTGAGAGCGCGTCCTTAGTTGGACCGAGCTTGATGTCTCTCAAGGAGCGATACTTCTGTCATATGACTGACAAAGTTCTGTACGTGTTCTGCGATGGTCTGGAATCTGGTATATGCTGGGACTTTACGGCGCATGCCTTCAAGGTGAAGGGTTCCAGTACCATGCAGTTAAGTTCGACGAGCCTACTTTTTGGGGGAAGAATTAAGTCTCAGGACTTCGTGATTTTCATTCCTAACTTGTCATCGTTATGCGTAGACTTAATAATTCGTAATTGAAGGAATAATATATTTTGGTTATATCCCAATAAAGAACATTGTCTAACTTTCCCATAACGTAACTTGAGAGTGAAATTTCTCCCACCCAGCCAAATCTCAACTCAGCAAGCAGGCATCTTGCCACAATCCGTGTCCTTTCCTGCCACGCCTCTGTCTGTGGGTAAATAAGTTTGCGCAAATTATTTAGTCACGTTTTCCACACCAAATAAAAAGTTTCGGCGAAGAGGTTGTCAAAATTTCCAGCCCCGAAGACAGCCAACCCAAAGCCTCAAGCCACGCAATATTTTGGATAAGGGTTGCGCCTTATCTTGATTTAGTAGATTGTTGATGGCGCTGACAACTGAGGGTCGGCCGCCGCCTGATATCTGGTTGGACTAGCGCACCGCAGCTCATGTGGCTCAGCACGTGAAAGATGGTAATTTAGCACGATTAGCAGTGATTAGACTTTTCGGCGACCGCAAAGGTTCACCTCTTGTACCGCGGCCCACAGACACTCCTGCCAAGAGTGACCTTTGATGGTGCTTATCGTTCCGCAGGCAGAGCTACAAGGGCCGTGGGATACGTAATGCATCTCTTGGTATCACACAAGCTTGCGGGGACTTCTATTATAGTATAAATGAGCGGACAGAATAAGTACACTTTAATGCGCTACTTATAATTGGCTGCGACCCCCTGTCCGGTGCGAAAAGTGAGCCTTACGCTCGCCAAAGAGATTATTTTACCCATGCGGGCGGGCGGTCGAAAAGTAGCAGCCAATCTACAACGACTTACTCCGTACTTACAGTGGCAGACACACTCCCCGCACTATCTTGCAAATATACTCCATAATCAACCCAGTCTTCCGTTTTTCTTACCGGGGCTAGGATGGTTAATTTACATTCTCCTTTCTAAGCACACCACAATTAACGAAGGCAAAACGGCCAGGCATATTCCAATGCTAGCTACACGCCCTTTGCGACTGAAGTTTGCAGCAACAGCTGGGTTCACATTCTTTTTTGCCCTGTGGCTTCTATACATTAACATACCGTCACAAGCCAGTCGGTCTGGGCATGAGCATGCACTCTCGGACACGGACGATCCCGGGTTAGCATTTCCTGACGATCCGGTTCCGCGGCGCGACTTTAAAACTCTATCCAAGTACGCAGCGCAGAATCTCAACGAACCATCTAAATTCGCATTCGCGACGTTCTACTGCAGTCGGAATCCCGATCCCCGCGGTCCTTACTTCGAATCCACACAATCTATCATCTGGCGCCTCCTGTGGTCCGATTATCGCTCAAAGTATCCCGTCATTGTCTTTGTCTGCCCGTTTATCCCCGAGCAGAATCGCCAGATATTTAAAGGGCAGGGCGCGATCGTAAAAGAAATTGAGCTTCTCGACAACATTATACCCGATAAAGAGATTTCAACGAAGCGATGGATAGACGTGCTGTCCAAGTTAAATCTGTGGAAAGAAATTGAATGGAAACGCATCGTGTTCCTTGACTCGGACGCTTTCCCCGTCAGGAATATTGATGACATTTTTACTCTAGTCCCAGAGCAGCAGTGTAACAAGGAAGCGCTGCAGCTGGAGGACAAGGCTGTGGTGAACAACGTAAAGGGGGGAGAGGATATGTGCAGCTACGTCTACGCTGGCGTGGCACAGTTTTCACTCGACAACATCAACGCCGGAATGTTGGTGTTGAAGCCAAATCTTGACATGCATTCGAAGCTTATCAGAGCGGCCAAAAGTACGAGGGACTACAACGTGAAGGACATGGAACAAGGGGTGCTCAAGTCCAAAAATGCTTTTGCAGCTGATGGCCCGTTTCCGGTGAGCCGTTTACCACCTATTTGGAATGCCGTCCCGGAATACTACATCAAATACGTGGCCGAGGGTGCGGAATTAATCGAAGGGCCCATCAGAGTCCTACATGCTAAGATGTGGAACCGACTCTGGGGATCTTGGAATAACTTGACGCATTTGAACGATATGTGGGACCTGGACTGGATGAAAATGTGCAGATTCTTCGATTCCAATGAGTTCGCAAAGGCGAGGATGACGGGTGTCTATGAGACGCAGTGGGAAAATTTTTTGAAGAGCTCAGCGACCGGGCCATAGTTACGATTCACTGCGCGGTCCAACTCCGCAATTTGTGTCGGCTACTATGCTATTATTTACGGGGAGATGGAGCACAGAGAACAAGAATTGAGACCAAAAGGCGATGGGTTATCTCACCCGCAACAGTGTGCTTGTCGCGATACTTGCATTAGTGGACAGAGCAGCATAGCGCCGCGATGAAAGAGCTCGATCGCGCCATGGGAAGTGCTTATAGCACGCCCAATAGAGACAGCCACTAGTTACTCCGTAGTGTGTGGATAGTTAGTGCGGCAGGGTGTGTTGTGCGGGACCTTGCAATATCTCCTTATTCTGTATAACACTAAAGATCACATGGACCGACCTGTTATTTACGATTGCGAGTTTAGTTGCAGGGCACTTGTTGTATTTTGGCAGACTACCCGGATCACTGGATGTCACCTGCCAAGACGGGCACAACGGGCTTGGGATACACACTTGGAGGCTCTTGGGATTCCGGGAGATTGCCAGAGACTGAAAAGGCAAAGTATGTGTGATGTAGTGTGTCGCAATGTAGACTTTTCAGATTGAGATGATAGCCAGCCATTCAAGCTCACAGGGGCGGTGTGGTAACACAGAATGTTGATGTCGAAGTGACGAGGTGCATTGAACCGGAGCGGACCGGAACGGCCACGCTCTCAGCATGTTAGTCGGGTGACAAACCTCGAACCAGCCGCAATTAAAGGGGTTTCTCTAGGGGTTGGTCAAAAGGTCTTGCTTCAAAGTTACTGCTAGTCTGGAATAGGAACCACATTCCAGTCGATGGATAATTTTACACAAATGATGTGAGGCAACCTTAGCTTTTGTTGTCGGTTCGGGTGAACGAGTGACGCCACGAGACTTCCGCAACATCCTTCAAAACGCCACCAATAAAAATGCATCCTCTCATTTTCGCATACGGCGCAAGGACGGAGCACTGGCATCCGCCGTACATAGATAGCTTGTATTGGATGTGTTTGCCGTGTCTGCAGGCCGCCTGCGTTTTGCCACGCAGCAATACGAGCAATCCCTGCAGCAGAAAAGTTGGGCCGGATTACGGAGCAGAGGAATCGGGGAGCACCAATCATCAAGCACGGATATTTAGTGCCCAGTTTGAGACAGTAATCAGCGTCAACGCACTACGCAAGTTCGATGGACAACAAAGTAGAAGATTTCAAAGCAGGGATTAAACAAGGCGGACTGATGAATGTGTGACAGATTAGTACCGGCTTGTTATTCCGCCTTGGGTAACCTCGGCTGGACGGGAGGCGTCATTTTCCAGGTGAACAAGCTTTACGAGAATGGTCAAAGGAGCATGCGCAGGACGCAGCTCTTAATATCATCAGCCAAGATGCACGTTTTTCTACGTTCTGCCTTTGGCCAACGGCCAACGCAACTTGCTTAGCATTTGCTGTTTCGCACAATTGCGAGCTGAGTCTACGTCCAATATGAAGCATGTTATCAGTGTGTGTATAGGACTGGCGTTGGTAGTGGCCGGCCAGACCTTCAAGGACTTGCCTGGCTGCTCTCTTCCTTGCCTCAATGATGCTGTCAAGCAGAGCACGACTTGCGCGGCGACCGACACAGCCTGCATTTGCAGTAAATTCGACATTGTTCAAGGCGCCGCTGCTGGCTGCGTCCTACGTGCGTGCGGTCAAGACGTTGCACTGAGTATGTTTACATCTATTCGGACTCGCGGTCTATCATGCATCAAGTATTAACAATCGAAATGTAGACAAGGTCCTTCCTGACACTCAGAAGCTTTGCCAGGCAGCAGGCAGTGGCAAGAGCACTGACAAGCCTGGACAGGCGCCAGCCAATCAGCCACATCCCACTGGCACTGTCCCAACCGTCGTTCCGCTGCCTCCTGTCGAGACATCTCAAAGGGCAACGCAGGAGCCCATCTCTACTGGAGCTCCAACCTCGTCGCCTCCTGCCACAGCTGGAGCCATCGCGATTGCGCCATTGGGAGGATTGGCGATGCTAATAGTCGGAATGCTTACGCTTTAGCTGTCTGTGGCTGCAAATGCGACTACGACGGCCAACACTTTTCTACGGGCTTTCCACTGGCGATTAGCGCCGACGCGGAAATAACAAATCAAGGTTGTAAACTCGCCTGCCAAGAAATACGTAGGAATATTTTATATGATGGGAGAGGGTGTTCACATTCCCGGCGTCTGGTCGCCAACTTCTTGCAAGACTCGTCCTGGGTAGCATTTTACCGCCAACCAGGATTCTACCTGTTGTGTTCGGGTAATCCGCCTGAGGGTAGGCACAATATTGCACACAGATGGTCTTTCAATTTTATTTCTCTGCATTAGAATTTAATCACTATTTTTCATGGGCCAGATTCAAAGCTTTTAGTCAATTAAGTTCGTATCAGCTGGACGCCAACCGCATGTTAGCAATAGATTTAAAGGCTTTAGGGTTTTGCATCCACCGCGTCCTATCCACGATGTAAAGCACATTCCCGCGATCGCTGAGAACCAGTGGCTATACTGCCCCCGCCCAGTGACGGACACATCGGGCTGGCTGGCATCAGTGCAAGCCGCCCAACTCGTTGTAGGTGTCCGGGAGCAATGACGTTTGATCTCTGGGGCCAAGGCGGGTGCATTTCATGGGTGGAGTAACCCGTACAACCCGCAGTTCCTTCTCGGAGCAGTATTCCGAATTGATAGCCAACGCCGTGGGTCCTGACCGGGGTGGTTTTGGCCGATAAAGACCCAGTGACACTGTGGCTGGATATTGGACAGTGGCGGTTTCGACCACAAGCCAAATATGGATCCCCAGGGTCGAAGGAATGCAGGTGACCATGTCTCGGTAGGACAACATGCGGAAATTGTCAATATTGGGCGGTGATCACATCAAAGTGGTATCAGGGCCAAAACATCTTAACCCATGCTTCAGCTCGGTCGGGATCCCGGATGCGACCTCGTCTCCGTCCTGGCATGTTGTTGGTGCAACTGCGGATGTGATTGGGGTTGCTACAGGCCGAACATCCCTGTCAGGGTTTTCTAGGTGTTCCGAGGTTGAGCGCCTCGCCAACGTCACAGCATCAATTATTCTACTCAAAGCCAGGCGGCGGGGGCTGATACAGGACGGGGGCCACTTTGATGCTGAATATAGCTAATTACATGTGAAGTTTTGCTGAGTAACGATAAATGTTACTTCGCATAACAGCTCATGTCTACTAGGGGAAAGGGGGTTGGCGAAGTAAGCTGCATCCAGGCTACGCAAAACACCGGCTCACGTTCAAGAATTATCTCATCGGGAACTTCATCACCACACTCCAGATGTTAACTTCAGTATAGAGATTTAAAACTAATTAATACTAGAGATATTAAAGTAAGCATTCACAAAATCGCCCGAATTGTCTGGAACGTCAAAGGTCCTCCACGCTGCTAAGTAGACTTTTTGGACTACCTCAGGTACTAACGTTACCATACTGAATTATCTATATTCATTTGATCATAAAAATCTGATATGACTATTGTTGTAACTGCGGCTCTGGTTGCTGCAATAATTTGAGCCGGTCTATAATGATTGTCTTTCTCTCCTCTTCTGATAGCTTGTCGAACTCTGCCACATCTTTATCCCATTTCTCGACACATTCAGCGTTCCAATTGCACTCCTCGACTTGTCCGTAGGCAGGATGTCTGTAGCGTCGATGTTTGCTGGGCCAGTCTGAAGCGTGATAATGATGCTTAATGAGCGCACCACGAGACCCGTGATTGCCAGAGTCAGAGTGACCTTGGCCAGCGCAGAATGCCTCCACCGGCAAAACCAGTACCCGGCCGACAACCTTGGACTCGTCCATGTTGTGGAAGTCATCCCATGTAACTTTAGAGCTTTTCTGAACCTTGTTCATCTGGTCGAGAACCGCTGCGGTGAATGCAGAAGGACCCGTCCCCGTGATGACTTGGTCGAAGTCTAGTTCCACCTTGCCAATGGGCACGCCTTGCTCTTTCGCAGCACTTTTGAGCCAATCCATTATCTTCTCGATAAGATTCAACATCACCGGATGTCGGGGTCGTGAAATGATGGTCCATTGACAAAAGGACTGGGACTTTTGGCCCAGTATACGGTGTTCACGAAACTGGGGCATATCGACCTCGATACCGACTACAAGGTCGTAAGCCTTCTCGTCGTGGCGTTCAGGGATAAATCGATGGAACGGCTTGATGGCCTCAACATCAATATCCGTGTATATCCCGCCTTCGGCGTATAGAATCATGTATCGAAGTAAATCTGCCTTTATGATGCGAAGGTTGACATCTCGATAGAACTCCACAATATCTGGTCGATTGAAGCCCCCGGGGCCAAAATATTGCTCAACATAGGTCATATCGTTCGCGTCCGTGATAACCTCGTAGCGCATATGCGGATTTTGACTAATCCACGTCATTGCTCTTGCCGTTTCCTGTATCCCAAAGAGTAAGGGATCAATTTTCCATGTCTGCCATATCTTTTGTGGAAATGTACTCCCGGGCAGCACCTTGCGTGGCGCTCCTAGTGAGGGCATGATGCCTGATGTACTGGGAAGTAGAGAAAGGAAGTCGAGGTTGAGTAGAATAGTTAGAAACAAGACGCATCCAATGTAGATGGGAAAACATTTCCTGATTTTTTTTGGAAGCGTTAAGCTTCTAAGCTTGGGTGACAACTGAGATGCCTTCATCATGGTGACTCCATCAACAGGTTTGGTGGTGCTTGTTCTCCACTTAGAAATAGATTGAAACGGTTCTTAATCAGCTGACTGCGTGTTATAAGAGCATCGTGATGGTTGCTCCCGCTCCATGAAGTAGTATCAAGGCAGAGTAGGTACTTGTGCGTGTTCTTCAGTACGGTAATAGTTGTGATGAGCGAAGTCGGCACAAGACCCTCCCGCAACCCCCATGAGTCTATCTAGACATGATCTGTCTATTCCGCGCCGGCAAACATAGCAATTAACCCGTCAGCTGAGCCCGGGATAGTTTACTTATCTCTACGTCGATTGTGTTGGTTACACGAGTTCGGGTGATCTGCGGCGACAGCGCCGTATTTGGCACCATCTCCGGATCATGGGATGGATGACCGGGCGGGAATAGCCCATACCGCCGCCGGTCACGAAAATTAAGTGTTGGCTTTTCGTATGTGGTGCTAGGTGGGGGCTTGTTGGGTTTCCACTTCCGTGTACACCGTATCTTTCATCCAACTGGGAACACGGCGCAACCACCCTTCTTCCATCCCTGTCTTGGACTGGGCACTATCTTGCCAGATAATGTGGCGCCGAGTTCAGTCTGGATACGGACCATTTAGTCTTGCTGATGAACCAACGCTGAGCGGCAAGGCAACTGGTCCATTTTAAATAGCAACTTTATTGATGCGGCGTTGTAAATATGAGCCAGCACACGTGCAATTACTTTACCTTTTCTCCGAATATCATGCTTCAATTTGGAGAGCATGACACTTCATTCGTCCCTTCTCAAGGTCTTAGACACAGATCCGCGACATTAGAGTGACTAATCAAGAGCACTCGTCATTCTATTTGAAGGTTATATTGAGAATGCCGGCTCCAAACGCACTCGGAATTCTCGAAAGAGACACTTGGGATCGTGCTGTAGTTGATATCAATTCCGAAGCTACAAAGCAAGACTCATGGCAGACGTCTTGGAGATCCGCTGGGCGTCGGGATGAATCACTCACCAGATTTTCCAACATTAAGTCGTGGTTATGGCCACAGCCGCGGCACCGGCCAAAAAGTTCTCGCAAAACCGCCCATCTTGACGGCTTACGAGGTTTTGCAGCCCTGCTTGTGTACTGGCACCACCACGTACTGTGGGTTCACAACGCGGACAGGTTGGGTCAGAACAGCATTTTTGAAAACAGCTTTGGGTATCAAAACAAGTACCATTTCGCTGCTCTGCCAGGATTTCGACTTTTTTTCAGCGGAGGACATTTTGCAGTCTCTACCTTCTTCGTTCTGTCCGGCTACGTCTTGTCCATCAAACCATTAAGATTAATCGAAGATGACGATCCAGCCAGCCTGGTGGACTATCTTGCGTCTGCCGTATTCAGGCGCTGGCTGCGACTATTTCTTCCCGTTGCTGTCACTATATTTGTGTATGCTACTTCTTGGCATGCTTTGGGGCTTTGGGTAGACGGAGTGACGCCTCAAAGCACCTGGGTAGACGAGATGTGGTTGCTCTACTGCGAGTTTAAAAACTTCAGCTTCGTTTTCAAGGAAGGCGGATTGCCTTGGCTCTCGCACAGCATCCACGTTTGGTCGATATCGATTGAGTTCAAGGGATCCATGGTCATTTTCGCTTCTCTCTTGGCTTTGTCGAGATGCTCTCTTCATGCCCGCCTCTGGGGTCAGATAGCTCTCATGGGATACTTTATGCTAATTGCCGACGGCTGGTACTGTGCAATGTTTGTGGCGGGCATGTTCATAAGCCATATGGACCTACTGGCATCGTTGGAAAAACTCCCTCGTTTTGTTGCCAGGTTCAGGCCTTGGAAGGTCATCATCTTCTACCACATGCTGGCGTTGAGCATCTATCTCGGGGGGGTCCCGTGCGAGAACCGTGAAGTGGCTCAGCTTGCCCAAAATCGCGGCTGGTACTTCCTCTCGTTTCTAAAGCCCCAGGCTGTCTTTGACTACAAGTGGTTCTATCTATTCTGGGCTGCGGTTCTACTGGTGACTTCGGTTGCCAACATCAGATGGCTGAAGCGGTTCTTCGAGATCCGGTTCTGCCAGTATCTGGGACGTGTATCATTTGCGCTCTACCTTGTACACGGGCCAGTGCTGTGGACGGCGGGGGACAGGTTGTACTCTGCCGTCGGCTTCTGGGGCAAGGCACAGATGGAACACATCCCGCAGTGGGTCGATAGGTTTGTGCTGCCAAAGGCAGGGCCCGTCGGGCTCGAACTGGCCTTTCTCTTGCCGCACCTCATATTACTGCCGATAACGTTGTGTGCTGCGGAGTTTGTGACACGGGCGGTAGATAAGCCTAGCGTTCATCTGGCGGCCTGGGCATACGGGAAAGCACTCCCCGGTGTCACAAGAAAGCATTCGCAAGCTTGAAATCAGTAAGCGGTAACTATCAAGGAAGCAATACATCCATGACCACCGTCACACCAAAAATAGCTTAGCCAGCGGTGGCCTTCCAGCTTTACAATCTTCGGATAATATTCTGTGTAGCATAAGCTTATCACTTGAAATTTGCATTGCAAGAGATCCTAGTTCGGATTAAAATTAGACCAACAATTCTGCTCACAGCGATCCATGTTAATGCATGAGAGCTTCTCCACCGATATGACTCGGACCGCGCACAAATTTTGAGCTGTGTACTAATTAGTAGCCCGACAGGTCCATAACACTCGGCACTCCGAAACACGCCAACCTTTTATCTTGTACGACTTACGGGGTACAAAGATATCACCAACCGCGCTGAGTTGCCCGAATATTTCGTTTCCGCAGGTGCTACAAGACAGCGAGGTGCCAGCTTCAGTAGCGGGAAACACAACCCGCAAGAGATAAACTTGTCCAGGTCTGGAATATTAGTATAATTTTATGTGTGACACTGCGTAGTGCGACTCAACTCCTTGATCGTTTCGTTTTACCCGAATAAGAGTGAGCACTCGATGACTAAGTGCAATGTATCTTCTTAGTTATCGTCTTGCATTTCCGGTTGCATTGGCTATGCCCAAACACACTTTATCTTGCGCTTTTCAGTGTCCAGATCGGCCGGTACTTCAAAATGGTCACCTGCATCTTTGCTTAACGCCCCATGCTCAGGGGTGACATCGCCACCAAAAGCCTTCTTGCAGATCCGGCGGGCAGTCGCCTTACCCGACAGGCTATGTATGCCTGAGCTTGGAGTATTTTAACTGTGTCGGGGGTTCCCAAAACAGAAACTTGGTCCACGGAGTCTCACGGAGTCTGCCGTTGACAGCCCAGTCGAGTAAAATGCACCACAGAGCTGCCAACCCACTGGGATGCCATATGGCCCTAGGGCAGGCACAAGCCAGGCACCAACGATCGGTTCCCTAGCCTCCCCTCCCCTCAAGCACTACTGCATCGCGGAGCTCCCCGCTACAGGGGCTGCAGGGTGTCGGTGTCATCGTCGGTGCGCACAGGCTAGAGGCACAGTTTGTTCTGCCAAAACCAAGGTACAGTGCCCCAGCAGTAATTCCGAGCCACCACACCCTACACGATTTGGTTGCTTGGTTCGGAATTACTGGAGGCCCACTGTAACTAGTTAGTTATTCCACAGCCGAAATGGGAGGGAATTTGCCGCACAGAGGTTAGACGAATGGATTAGGCGACACTAATATAGAATTTTTTTTATTTTTTATTTTTTATTTTTAAGACAAGATGGCAGAGGCTTACGGTCGAAAACATGCCGAGCCCGCAGTCCCGCTCAGGCGATTCCGCCTCTGCAGTCCCCAACCGGAACTCCCAGCAGCGGCACGAGACCCCATCTGCGCGCAACCGACTCTGCAGCACTGATCTTTAGCGCATTCAGCACACCAGCTGCAACAACATGGTCTCGATCTGCGACGACCCGAGAGACCGCAGTCCCGGATTCCAGCGAACCGCTGCTGCGTCGCACCGCGTCGTGAACATCACTGCTGCCCGCCCGATGCTTTGTCGTTGACAGCTGTTTGGTCCTCGCAGCGGAAACTGGCTGCCTGAGGTCCGCGTCCTTCCGCGTAGCCCAGAACATTCTGCTCCAGGGCTGCGCGCCATCGAGAAATTGCACGTCAAAAGCAGCCACGTCCTTGACAGAGCTCCGCAAGAACATCACGTAAGACTTGACCAGTCGGAACACGTCGTTGGCACGGCAGTCGGGCAAGTTCGAGTTCAGACCGAACCATAGCATTGACGAGTGGTAGGGATGACTTGGTTCCCGCACGTTGCCCAGATCTGCCAGCATCCAATGTGTCGTGGTCTCCGGTCTGGTGTACTCTCCTGTGTCCACGTCTGGGGAGCGCAGAAAGATATTGTCCGGTCTGACATCGTCGTGGCAGAGATTGTACTCTGTGTGCATGGTGTCTAGTGCATCGAGTAGTCGGTCGAAAGACGGTCGAAAGATAACGTCAAGATCGCGAGCAGTGTGAATGGTGTCAGAGCGGCGCAGATGTCGCGACAGCTGTTTCAAATTTCCCGCCGCAAGAAACGGCGTCAGCAAGTGCCACTTCGACCGGCCGTTTCCTGCTGACGGCGAGAGAAAGTAATCGACGACGGGCAGATAGCTTCCATTGGACAGCGTAGAATTTCCGTCAGCCATGCCACCAAGCATGATCGATGCCGTTATCTCCGTGGGCCACCGCAACTCCAGACCTCTGCTAGGAACACAATCCCGAAATGGCGCATTTTCCGGCTTGAAGATCTTGACAACTACGTCGCGGTAGGCAAATACCTCGCCCTCGAAGCCAGAACCCAGCCTCTCCCATTGCGCGCGATTCGCCAGAAGGTGCCGGCGAGAGTACTTGGGCGTCTCTCTCTCAGCAGGGGCCGACTGGTCTTCCAATCGCCAACGCATGCTTGATAACTCACGGTTGTGTTCCGGGGTAAAATAGGTGTAGATGGTCGGACTGTATTTTTCCAAAAGCATTTGCCTGTGAATCTGAATGGTGCTAATGAATTGAAACGTCCCGAGCATGAGCGCCAGCACGGTCATCGCCCTCGCCCATCCATTTCTCCTCAGTCTGTGTTGCGTCACCAGCCATATCGACCGCTGCCGCGTTGGAAGTAAAGCGCGCCTGCTCCAATGGATTGGCATCTTCAGTGTCTACCTTCGGACAGGTTTGAATCTCACACAACATACAACACAGCTAGGACACGCATTGTTGCAACCAAGAGAGCCGCTTCAGCTCGCAGGACAATAGAGCGAACTATCCAGTTAATATCGTGGCGCCATAGCCCTGTAGAATTTTCAAAGCAATACATACGACTCAGTTCCCCAATTCTACGGAGCACGGAGTAGCGCATAGAAGACTCATGCTATACCTTGTCGCATTGACGGCCCATTGTGAGACGCTCCGTCGTCGCGCGCGCTAATGCTTCAGACGATCTTCCGCAGCCACGGAGCCGACATCGACTTGGGGAAATTGCCTCCAATTTCGACACACCGTGCCGCCCTTCGCTATGCGATTATCAGTTTCAGAAGTCCACTTCGCCCCTCTTTAAAAAAAAAAAAACAATCAGCATTAACGCGCTCCGCTTATCGGTGCGATTGAACCACGGAAGGACATTACAACGCCGTTTTTGTCACCAACAAGCTTCGACCCTCTTAAAAACAGAACTGCGGAGATGGGTAGCGTGGAGGACAGGGCTCACCAGTCGAACTGTAGAGTTGTAGACAAGATCTAGATTACATATATAAATGCATGTGCTATGACATCTTTTCATATTCTAAACAGCAAATCGGGTCGACTAGTATGTCACCAAAGAGATCTGCTAGAATGCCCTGTTGCTTCAATTCATCCCGCAGCAGCATCTTGTGTGGCTACGAGTGCAATGTCTAGCCACACAACAGAAAATAGATTTAGCTGTCTGGGGTTAGGTTTCAAAGCGAGTGCGTCTGTTAATCCTATTATTAGCCAAAAGATTTGGCGTTCCATCATTAGAGTGAGCGCCCATGTTGACCACACCTTTCAACGCAGTGGAGGCAATGTAGCCACAAAGGCCGTTCGTATTCCTGCCAAGCCCGAGCAGGTACGCAGCCAGACCAGCAACATGAGCGCTTGCAAATGAGGTGCCCCTTTTTACAAAGATGCCGTGGCCGCCAGCAGTCCGAGGGAAGAGGGTGAGGCTCCGAACATCATCACCGGGGGCGAGCACATCAACCTTGATACCGTAGTTGGAATAATGAACAAGGTTATTGGCCCTATCAGTGGCCCCTACGGCACAGGCGAGCCTCTCTGATGCTGGGGAAAATCTTGAAGCGCTCCTTCCATCATCGCCAGCAGCAACGGCAACGAAGTAGCCCGCCCGAACTAGTTTTTTAGCCGAATCATTGACAAGCATTGAGTAAGCATCGGCGACGGATATGTGTACAACTATGCCTCTAGGGCAATGGCGAGTAGGAGCATCTCGCATCACAAAGTCCATGCCGGCAAGAAGTGCAGATCTGATTCAAGAGTTAAGTGTTGTTCAGCATGACAATAGAAGCTAGGCTTACCTCCGAAAACCGCCGCGGTCATTTTGGATCTTAACACCAAAGATAGTTGTTTTCTTAGCAACCCCGAATTTGCGCGAGCCGATAATACCAGCCACATCAGTGCCATGACCATAATAATCATGATCCGGGTCACCAGAGTAATTTTTCAAGAATCTAACTGGCCCACTAAAATCCTAGATAGTTCAATTAGTTTTTCTCTCGACATATTCAAGCAACATTTAGCAAGACCTACATCTTTTCTATGAGACAGCCCAGAATCAAGCACGTAAACACATGATCCTTCGCCAGCGCGTTTATCGTAATAGTACCCCCTACGCCAGGGCTTTAAGCGATAGTAAGAAAGTCTAGCAAGTCCCCATGGTGCGTTTTTCTGCACCCTCAAATTCTTGCGTAATAATAGGCATCTAAAAATACACAACCTTTTGTTCAGCTTCTTTTCTTCGCTAGACCTGGTAGAATGTACTGCATTTGTCTCGTTGTAGACTGCCGCCTCGTCTTCATGTTTATTAAGCCCCGCGATGATATTCGTTTCGTTGTCCGAGATCCTGTTTTCCAGAATTGGACCATAGGTCTCGAAGTCTTGCTCGATAGATCGTAGCTAACCCACTACTTAATAAAATTTTCTTATCACAGCCCTGTATGTAGGTTACTCACCATGGGGTGATCCACGAGTTTATTTACATGCTCATTAGTAAGATTAGCAGCAAAGCCAAGAAGATTATGAGTATAGTAATGATCGGGTGTAATGTTCAAAGACGACGTAATATCATGTAGGATGTCGGTGTTGTTGGATATCAGCTCAACAATATATTTTCCCTCAATAGGTTTTCCGTGTCTCGGGCGAGGTGACGCGGGAGGGTCGGGCTGATTGGCGGCTACCTTGAGCACTGCTGGTAGGAGGACAAGGAGGGCTCTCCAGTGCATTTTCAAGCAACGATTAGCAAATTCGCTTTAAGAAAAATAATAAACGAAGAATTCATAAAATAGTAGAATTTTCTACGCATGATATAACCAGAACAAGCAACTTATATTTACTTTTTGGGAACTATCCGCGATGAATGTATATGAAATACCTCCACTAAAGGAGCAAATAAAGCTATATCTTACGGGTAATAGATCCTCCATCATGCAAGCGCGGGTCCGCCATAATCTCGTCATACCATCGTATGATGCTAGAAATGTCATGGAATACCGGCTGTTGAGCATAGCTACTCACGGTGGATCAGGTTATTTGCAAAGCTCAGCTCACCCAAGTACCTCATTTGGCTTCTAAGATTGCGTTTTTCGCGTTGTGAATAAATATTGTCTTTTTCCTAAAGGCCCCACTGCAAATATAAATCTGTTCATGTCTAATTATACCACAGACCAGTACACTGAGGGTCCAAGTAAATGGGGTATTGGTTTTGCATTATCTAGACACAAATCCGTTTAATCCATCACATTATTATTTTAGCATGTAAATGCACGGACTATGAGATACAGCTATCTAATGCAAAATATAGGTCCACCATTATGCTAAATTTTTCCGGCTACATCCGTTTCGAGAAGAAGTTAACGCCTTGTCACCGAACATTCAACGCGCGAGACAGAATTATCCCACAAAGTGAAAGTGTAGATTCTGATACGAGAAATCCACTCAACGGGCAATTCCGTATGGAAATTCAGTCAGCGCCACAATATCGTAAGATTCAACATCGTACGATAGGAACAACGGCCACGATCCAATGCCCTCAAATCAGGAGCCAGAATCCAACAATAAGAAGGAGCCTAATTGCTCGTCAGTTAAATAGAAATACAGAGACAAGTTCACCGACCAGATTGACTGCAGATGCTCGATTCGTGACACAATCTATCGCCTCCACTTGTACCGAGTAGCTGCTGTGGGAACCAATAGGGGCGGTGAGGTACGTATCTATAATTAATACATGAACGTCACGGAGCGCGTACGGAGCATACGCTTGCGAATTGCCCTAACCAAAAAAACACACTCAACGTCCCCTGCAGTCTGGAAGGGTTTACCAGCACCCAGCGCCTTGTGAATAAAGAAATTTTCGGCCGTCTGGTTGTAAATGCGCTTCACGAAAAACATTGTGTCAGTTATCACGGTGTGGGTCGTCGCTATGAAATGATTGGCCACGGTCAAAGTACTCCGTATTGGTGCTATTTATCCCTTATCAGCGACTTATCACGGCGTTTCTTATCTGTGGGCCAAGAAAATGTCACTTGCTCCAATCATGGGTGGCATTGATTGAGCAACCATTTTCCCAAGGACGGTCGCCCGCAATATAAAATTTATACATTCCCGCACAAGCTAACGCAAGTCATTTGTGGTCATTTGTTAACTACACATTATTCGCCATTCTTTTTGCATCTATTCATCAACCTTAAACATATTCCCAATATGATACTAGCAACTGTGCAACCCTTCCAAAAGTCCGCAGGCTCTGATGTCAACTTTGGCGCGACTGTCTCAAATGTTGACATTGAGGAGCTGTCCGGTAAGAATTGAACCCAAATGCCTCAGGGATGATGAATTTGGTGAAACCGCTATCATAGAGGGAGAATACCCGTAGAATCGGTAACCTCCTTTGGTAAGTCTTCGTTGCTCTGCACTGAACAGTGGGAGAACTGACCGGTAATCTCAGATGCCAACTTTTACATCTTGCAAAATGCCCTTTTTGAACACCAAGTTCTCGTCTTCCGAAACCAAGCGCACGTTTCGCCAAAGGCACAATTCGAGCTCACACAAAGGCTTGACCCAAAGGCTGCCGGTACCTACGGTCACGGCACGTCCCTCAACGCGAAGCTCTCGGTCTTACATCCCGATCTCAAGACGATCCCACATCAGCCGCAGGTCCAAGTTATCGGCAACGGCTTCGTGGACGAGTTTGAGGGATTGAAGAATTTTCAACTTCGGCACCCTCACCATCGAACTTTCCACGCCACCGCAATTCCAGATGAGGATGATCTTGTTGCAACTCGATTCTACAGGTGGCACATCGACGCTGCACTCTATGGTCTTGCTCCCCCGGTAGCTACCACATTGCTGGCAGTTCGTGTTCCCGGCGGCCGATCACAGGTCATTCGCTACGACGACGGCACTGGCGACGAGTTAACCGTCCCACTCGGTACAACGGTCTTTGCCTCTGGATACTCCATGTATGACATACTATCCGCCGAGGATAAGGAGTTCGTACGTACGACAAAGGTCGAATACGCGCCACACCCGTACATCTGGATGTCCAGCGCCAGGTCTCGCCCTGACGGACTTGGCCTATACTCGGAAGGCAAAGAGCTTCCTCCGTCCGACCTGCCACCAATCGAAGAAGACAAAATACAGATTCTTCCCATGTGCTGGGTCAATCCGGTCACAGGTCGTTTGGCCTTGCAAGTACACCCGTCTGCTGTTCGAAAACTGCACTTGAAAGACGGTACGGTCCTGGAGGACTTGGAGAAAGTGCGGGCTCTTATTCACAAGTTGCAGCGGCCGGGCATCAGCCCTAACATGGTCTACGCACATGACTGGGAAGAGGGCGATTTAGTACTTTTCCATAACCGTGGAGTGCTGCACTCGGTGGTCGGCGCATTTGCGGAGGACGAGGTGCGTATATTTAGGCAGTGCAATATTGCCGCCAGCCATTTCCCCGTCGGCCCTAGTGACCAGATCACTGCGGCTTGATGCAATCAATTGCGAGTTTCTACGGTTTCAGTAATGACGATTAAGACATTGATGCGTCTTTTCTGGACCTGACTATTCTATTTAGTAGACGATAGTGCCAACTTAATTGAGGTTGCCTTCAATGCAATACCAAACAGTGCGTTCGCTATGATTCGTGAGACGATGAATGCTGAAACGAAACGACTTTTTTTGGGTTTGGCCATGGTAGAGCTGAATCCATCTAGATTTGACGTTCGGTGACATGAATCTATGTCAGCATTTTAGTTAGTTCGGCATCTGAGGCAATCATTGCAATACTTGATTGGTGTGCATGTGGTAAGTGAGGATGGGGTCTAGTTTTATTGATTCAGACATTGCAGTTCTCTATCTGGAAAAAGACCTCTTATCTGACCTGATTTAAATCACTAAATACTTAGAATATACAAGAAGATAGAAATATCAGGAATCTCTGGACCCTCATAGCTGAAATTGGCTGTGGTAACATCTATTTGCCATCCGTCGCGTCCTTGGCGAACACCATTCCAGATCCGTAATAGCCATTCGTGTCCGAGATAACCAAATTTCCTTAAGGTGATAAAATAATAGCTTTATTCTTTACTGGAATGGGTTGTTGGCCTTTGTTGGGCAAGACTTCTTCGTTGTGGTCACCGTCACAGGGGCCTTCTTGGTGCAGGTGGGTGTTGGTGTGCAATCCTTGGTGTCAATAGCGGTGACGGTGACGGTCGAAGCTGCAGGGCAAGTTTCACTGCCGCCTGGAGGGGCAGTTGTGCCGGGCAGCTCAGCGCTGGTAGTCGTGGGAGGAGGAGTACCAGGGGCGGTAGTAGGGGCGGTAGTAGGGGCGGTAGTAGGGGCAGCAGTAGGAGCAGAAGTAGTGCCGGGAGGAGGAGCACCAGTGTCCTTGCAGTTTGCCGGGCTGAAAGTATCCTGAGCCTCTTGAAGCGCCTTGAGAAGGCCGGCAACGATGCCCTGGGCGATGCCTTGGGCAGATTCCGGAACCTTGGAGACGACGGAGTTGATCAACTCCTTGGATGCTGAGTTGATTGCACTTGCCTGCTCGAAGGTCTTTCCGCAAAGTCCGTTCTGCGCAAGAGCATCCTTCTTTGCCTTCAAGTCCGCCAAGAGCGCATCGCCTTTGGCCTGAAGGTCCTTTGCAGGGTCTTGAAGGCCAAGTGCATCACCCAATGACAACGCACTGCTGGGGTCAACCTTGGCTTTTCCATCCTTCAAAGACTTGACAAGCGTGTCCGCGGCTGATACAACTGGGCCTGAGTCGCCGTTGAAGGCCTTGACAGCATTGTCCAGACTGACAATGTTATCGCCAGCGGTTGACATGGCCGTCTTGATGGTGGCGAGATCACGCTGGACCATAACAGCGCCGAAGGCGCTTGTCGCGAGGGTTGTGAGAGCAAGAAACTTCATTGTGATTTCTGATGACTTGAGAGGTAAGAGATTTTCACAAAGAGAGTTAATGTAGAGAGAGAAAGAGAAGATGGGGATGCTGATATCAAAGTGTTTCAATCGCAAATGTCCCGGGCTACAGCCAGCATTATATACATCTCGCCTGTCATGAAAAATTTGCGCACATGCTTTTTGGACGCATCTTCGATGAGAACTGCTCGGCAATGCTGAAGCATGGCTGGTATTAGAGACAAGGCTCTGAGGTCAACGAAAATAGCGCAACGCAGACTTGAGACGATTGTCATAGCCCCTGCACAATGGCGGGTTTCTCCACGTCGTGGCGCTAGGCAAGCGGTTTTGGATTGACGAGCCAGGATTGACGATCACAAAGGCACTGCCCGCAGTTCACTCTGGCGGGCTGTAAAATTAGGCTCGCCAAGGTTAGCGTGCCTACCCCGGGTGGGACGATGCTTTGACTCGTTTCATAGCGTCAGGTCAACGACGCCACAGCGTGCGTATCCGTCAGCCTCTCTGCTTTGCGCACATACTCCAGCCCCAACGGTTAGAAGTGTTGTTAGCCTGTTCGCTTTGGTCCGGGGGCCGTGCTGGCTCGGTGATTGGCGCGCTGATGTATTGCTCTGGTTTGTGTTCAACAGTCTGACTTAGATTGGCAAGCCACGTCCCTAATTTCTCTAGACGCATCTATGTGCGGGTGCTACTGTGGTCTAAGAGATCAAGGACTTGGTACAATCAGGATTTATTGCTGAGACGTGCGTGATTTTGACTGCGCTTCCGTGGTCGGCCGGACATTATCGTCTGTTGGGCGTCTTACTTTTCACTCTTCCTTGAAATTCGTCCATCGTGGACAGGGTTCCCCGCCGGCGCTGCCACGATTTGGGCTAGATTAAGTCGAACTCTGGTCTCCGACGATGACAATAAATTGGAGTAAGGCGCTACCCCACATCCACATGAAAGAAAAAGAGACATTTTCTCACCACAACAAGACCTGACTCCTCGGCAACATTACCCCACGGACAACCCCAGATTCTTCAACCCACACTCGCTGTCCTCGTCGCGGAGCCCGGCCCATCGGGACACATCCCCATCTTGGTTATCCCCTGAGTGATTTCGAGAAATCTATATGTGGGCAGGAGTTGCGATTGGGCCGGTTGCATTGACGATGGGTCCGCTGATGGTGCCATGCCCCTGAGCAAGGCGCAGGTTCGTACCTTAGCGTAGCGACTCCCGATAACTATTATCTACACAATGCGAGCATGTGGGCGTGACAATTGGACACCGCTTTCCCGCCACGGCCGCTTTACATAGTGTCCCCAATAAAAATATGTCATACATGTATAGGAATTCTGGTTCGAGACTCTTAATTACCTGTAGAGATGTTTTGGGGATACGAGCGATAGCCCCACCTGTGAAGACTGTCTGCGTCGTCTCGCCAGATTTACACTTCTTCGTCTGATTTGCTCAGCAAACAGCGACGGCTAGTCAGACGAAGAAGTAGGTGCTGAATTAAACTACACCCTTCATTTCATTCAGCAACATGCTTTCGATGGGGATTTCCATTTCATAATTCACTATATTTGCCGCCCCATGGCGAGTGACCTTGCATCAAGATGTATGCGTTCACGCTCGGACACCATCTAATGAGGCGGCACAGCAACTTTGCCTCCAAGGAAGTGCAAGTACCAAATTGAGCTAGTTTGCGTTTGGTTTGAGTTCCGCCGAGAGAAGGTTTCCCCAATATTGGGCGCTATACGTCTCTAGGAAAGCAGCAGCTTGCGAGAAATGGTTTTTCAGCTCGTATTGTTTCCATCCGTCTCCAATTCAGCTGCCAAAAACCAGTCTCTCTTCATGCTCCGACATCTAGTCACCCATAGCTGGCTCATGCCACCAACTACAGGCAATTCAGATAGTGCCGAGGTTGCGGTGACATATTGACGGATGGGTCGGAAGCGCCACGCGTAAGCTGCCAAGGTTGGGGTTTTAGCACAGTGCAGAACTAGTGAGACTACCCGGCCCTCCCCATACCCAGCGGTTTTTTTTTTTTTTTGCCTCAGGTATGCCTGCAGAGCGTAATAGTAAGTCTGCCACTCTGGTAGAATTTGAAGAAGCGACATCGGCTTCGAAAAAGGCCCAAGGAGCGGCGGGGTCTTGGATGGGAGCTGATCAGAGCAGGGCTGTGGTCGACGTCCGCTGACTGGATCCAGGCCGATTCAAACTTAATCTGATTTGCTACTGAAGCTTCTTGGTTCCCAAGCATGATTCTAAAATCACTATAAACTTTTACCGGGATTCAGCGTACAGGTTTTGAAGATAATTATTGATTGGATTGAGTTCATTGACGGCTTGAGGTTACGAGATGACTGCACTGACAACCCATCTGCTCTTGGTCTAGGATGCTCGTGGCACTTCGGAAAATTGATCCGGATCGGCCGGCGATCTTGGATCACATGGCATAAAGATCGCGGGTCCAGGAGGCAGCGACACGGAGATCAGCCCTCAGCGGGAAGACATTGTTCTATTTCCATAGCTAGAGATCGGTACTGGACGTCGTGCAACTCATTTATCCGGGAGCTGATACCGGGATTAATGGCGATTAGGAAATCACAGGAATTAATGGCTCAGCACAAGGGTTAGGTAACAATGTTCGCCGTTCCTGCGCCACTGAAGGCGCTGTGCAGAGCCCTGAGGAAGGCGTTGTGGCAGTCTAGATTAGTCAAAGCGCGTGCGAAGTCAATCCCGAAATACTTTGAAGGCTCGCCGAGCACTTTGCGGTAGTCTTCCAATTGCGGTATTTTTGTTTAGTGCACTTTGACTATTTTTTAAGAAAGTTCGTTAGCTGCTTTGGCCGTCTTTAGTGGAGGTGATGGCAAGTTTTGTCTAACCGACTGGGGTTCGTACGCAAAGCGAACCGTGCACGTTTCATCGCTGCACGTCAC
The DNA here is from genome assembly GCA_032433595.1 of Conoideocrella luteorostrata. NCBI lineage: Eukaryota > Fungi > Ascomycota > Sordariomycetes > Hypocreales > Clavicipitaceae > Conoideocrella > Conoideocrella luteorostrata. Next base: position 68,754 of record JASWJB010000090.1, read on the forward strand.
GGCGGGTACGTCTTTTGCGCCAGCCGTTCAGGTGAGGTGACTCCGTGAGAGTATGGCGGATGGAGAATACAACATATAGCAATTCGTGATAAATTTCGCCGCCGTCTTTGACCACATTCTTTGACTGGCGCGCTGAAAAGATTGCGGCGAGTATCTATCGGTATTGCGGCGGACAAGGCTTGTAAGTCGTCTTCATGTTTGAATCTAGCTAATCATTAGAGCAGGTGGAAGAAACGTTGAACGTAATTGAACGTCACGTTTAGTTTTGACGGAGTTCGACCTTGTACTTCCTGCGAGAGTGCTGGTGACGAGTGAATGTCAGCTCCGAGTCAAAAGAGAAGCGGTACAAGCTTAATGTTTCTCGGTTGGGCGGTCCCCTAGAGCGCTGTTCTTCTCACAATACTGTGTGGCGGTACATTAATGTCCGCTCCATGATCAAGTGCCTGCTGAACAAGCTCTATGGATCCCGATCTCCAGAAAGCTGATTCCTGAAAAACCGTTCCGGTAACTTTGTTTGCCGAAGCATTGACATATGAAACTGTACTAGAGTTGGATTTGTCTGTGCTCGCAGGCTGAGTCTGCCTAGATAATGTTGCTGTTGGAACGCCGCCAAGCACAATAGGAAGCTGTTGGGACCGTCACGTGGTCACCTTCAAGCCACGATATTTATACGGCGATATCGTGCCTTCCACTATGACTTCTTTTCTTCTTCTTAGATAGACTTGACTATTATTGAATATATTGTATTTGAAGCCGATGATCATGATCATTGCACAACCCTGTGCAACCCACAGTTGCATGATCTGTCCCACAGCACAAATGCTGGATTGCAAGAATTAAAGATGCAGCCACGGATCTTCAACCAGTTCTCTAGCCGTTGCTCTTTCCTCGGGAAACCAACATAACATCCGTCTTAAAAAGTTGATAAAACTGCTCAGTTCATCTGGGGCAATACAAGCTGGCGCTTCCTTACCCAATTGACGATGGAACGGAATTAATGAGTTGTGCAGAAAGTTGCCTGAGAACATTATTATTAACCATCTCATCCACCGACTATCGGAATCACTCACCATATTCATCAAAGAAAGGACCACCAAAATAGTCCGCCGCATTATTACACATTTTGCCTTTCGCATTCGGGATGTATGGTTCCCAACACCAATGTTGCATGCCTCTTTGCCGCTGCAATAAGATATCAGGTACCGGGCCAACAAGTGAGATCATCTCTGCAATATGATATGAAGCGCTGTACTCTGTTATATTAAGAGCGTTCTCAGGCCGACCACGAAATAACTCCCGGTCTGCGAAGAGATCCCATAACTGCAAGACGTTAGATTATATACCAGAAAATTGGAGACTATTAAATTTACCATAACTCCCAAGTTCCAGATATCAGCGCTATATGTCCAGCCCGTTCCAAGTAACAACTCAGGGCATGGCAATGACTGGGCTGTATCGGATGGAGCAGGGACCCTCCAACGTCCCCTCTTTGAGCTAATCTAAAATCCGCGATTTTTAGGAACCACATATCTGATACATTCTTCTTGGAGATCGCCAAAATCATTGTGGGAGAGATAGATAGTATCGTCGCCAATATTCTTTCGGAGCATCGGGTTTGTACACTGACTTTCAACGAATTGCTCGATAACCAAGCGATGCTCAAATGTCATAAGAATATTGTCTAACTTAAGATCTTAAGTTCGACAATTAATTACATCCCAGTAAGAACAATTTTTCGAAAGCTAATTTACCGGTATGAATAATATGCCGATCGGTATGCAAGGAATCAAGAGCATGGAGGACTGCACGAATGGAAAGTTTACACAGCGGGAGTGTAGAAGAGATTATCCTTTCCGCAGAAAGTCTCTGCTTAAAAAGCCATAATGGGTCTCTCATAGGCTCGAAGACTAGGCAAAGATGCGGCCCGTTGGGTGATTTAATAGTGAAATGGTCCAGAGCCGTAACGAGCAAATCGTGGCCTCGATCGTTTTGGCTACCCGACGCGAGGTGCAAAGACATTTCTAATTCCTTCATAGCCTCATCATCATTACGATTGTTCGTGTTGATCTTAATAGCAAAATATTTCTTTCCCCCAAACCAGGTCCTTTTAAAGCTGGGTCAGCCGCTAGATTGTCCTAGGATATTGTGGGTTGCACAGGGTTGCTGTGCAAGTGATCTAGATCAAATGCTTCAAAATTGAATATGTTCATGAGTTTCTGTTATCTAAGAAGAAGAAAAGAAGTCACGGTGGGAGGCACGATATCGTCGTATAAATATCGTGGCTAGAAGGTGACCACGTGACGAGCTCTGTGCTTCCTATTGTGCTTGGCGGCATTCCAACAGATATGAAAGCCTACCACAAACCTGGGGTTCTTTGAGCAAGCCATACCGTTGATGACGATCCCCAGCCAATTTTGCTTTTAAAATGTATCGACCACCAATTGTATCCCCAGGATTTGGATGGAAGAAATTTTGGCGCTTATAGCCCAGCATTCGCTCCTCATCAATTATTGTGTCGAATGGAAGAGCTTTAGGCAATGCAAGACTCCGGGTAGAACACTTGTGGCGTAGCAATGCACTGCCACGGAAGATAGACATTAGCATTTGTAACAGTATCAGATTTCTTTCAGATGCGACCCCGCGGAAGTGAAACTGTAACAGGCTGCAGGTTCGTGTGTTAAGGGTGAGTGGTTGATGACTCGGTGAAAGACATTATGGATTCACGTGATTTCACGTTGGGTGGCGTCCAGCAACAGCTCAGACGCGCGCCAACCTCCATTTCAGCGTCTATGATCGACTCCCCGCTGCCCAGGTGACCTCTTGCCAACGGCTACGCAAAAGTTTGAGCTGCCCTATTGCTCTTTCCTCACCTCGATTTGGAAGCCACCATCTTTACTGCTACCTTTAAGTAATTTATTCGAATTCTACATACTTCAAAATATCACCTTCTTCAGCATGCGCCATAGCTTCAAGCGTGCGTAAATGGGTATTTAGAGGTTCCAGATACAATTGGGTCATCGAGGTATTTGATGAGGCCCTTCCTAAAATAGGGGGAAGTTTTAGCAACAAGGCCTCAAAAGCAGTCGTACAGTACAGTGTTCGAAATTCTCACGTCATTGACTGACAGTTCTTATTAAAGCTTCTTGCAGTGGCAACGCACATGAGACGACAAATGGACGCGGAGAAGTTGTGGACCCTTTCCACGTCTCAGGAGCAGTCCTTACTGAGAAGGGCGGCCAACTGAACTCCTTCCACGCTTATCCTGACGGAAAGATTGTGTTTTCGAAAAAGAGATATAGTATAGTCCACTTACTCCTGGGTCTACGGCTCAGGCCGAGGGAAGTGACAAATCGGCAATTGCAACAGGTCTCACATGAACATTGGACGAGGCTAGTCAGACTGCAGTTTTCTGGAATGGAGCTGGCTGGCAGAGTGGCCAGTGGTCTGGACGACATGGCAAGTGGGTTGCGTTTTACCACGGAGTTTGGTATGCGTGGCACTAACTTGCATCGATTTCCCATTTCCAATATCAAGCTGTACACTTGATCAACGTGACCAAGAAGCGAGTATTTTCTATGATGTCCACAGCGGCTCGGATGCATTTTTAGACATTTTGGCTTCAAAGTCGCCAGTATGAAAGAACATACCTAAAACAAGATACATTGCTGCCTTTCGTAAGAATTTATTCCAAAGTACAATTTAACTCGCGCCTGGCCTAGACTCCTGACTTCCAGTCGCACCGGATACAGATAAATCTAGTCTATCATATTGTATGTAGTCAATCGTGTTAATAATCATTTTATTGGAAACAACCTTCTCATCGTGCACAAGTTCTTCGCCGTTCTTCCTGTCGCACACTTCAAAGTGCGGTGTATACATCATCCCCGGCGGAAAATGTGTGTGTCATGTCAAATCATGAGGAGTGAGTGTCGCAAGCAAATTCCACACCTAGACATGCGGAATGGAACTATCACCAGGTATAATTCGCTACCCGCGGAACGAAAGGCACATTTACAAATTGCCCGGCGTGAGGAGCATCAGGCACAAAGGCAATGAAGAAAATCCTTAAAAACGGGTCCTAAGACAGTATAATGTAATATATCCACCAGATCCACATATATTTTGTACCGTGCATTGTCGCCGACTAAGTTAGTCGCGTTTCGTGGATCATACCCCGAGGTCAGCAGGGCTGTGAAACGCAGAGATACTCACTGTCACACAAAAAATGGCGTAGCCAGAGGCCACTTTTCATGTGTAGTTATGACCCTTAAATAGGCTCATATTTTCCTGTGACACTCACAGTTGGGGACCTCCGCATCCGGTTTTTTTAGAAAAGTTGTTGCGGCGAGATGAAACAATTTGTGATGCAGATCGAGCGAGTGCCTGACTGAGACGCCATCCGCCAGTGACGACATGTGTATTTTGGCCCCCAACAACAAAGTCTATGCATGCACATAGATCATGGCCAACGGCCCACCCCCCCGACGGTCAACAGTAGCTATGCCTTGCAGAAAGCCTGGCAGGTTAGACCTTCGTTGCGTCGCAATGGGCGGATTCTAATATAGGCACATGGGCGAATAGGCAGACAGCCGCCCAAATGCGAGCTCTGTTATGTGTCCATCTCCTGCAGCGGCGCATGTGCGTTGTATATAGCGCCTACATCGGCGATTGACGAATTTGGCCCATTACCTACCTACCACTGTGCCTCCTCCTCTTCTTCCGTCATGGCGCCCATCCCAGGGTTTTTTTATTCGCTCTCTGCTAACTATATGCGGGCCAAAATGTCTATTATAAGTAGCCCCGATCCTTTCGCCTCGCCACCCCTTTCTACTGCTGGTCAATCCAAGCTTGCCCAAGATGAGCGAAGCTGTAAATGCGGATAACACCACCCATCATGTTAACACCTCATCGCCGCACTTGGCCAGACAAGACGCAGCGGCAAGACGAGAGAATATACGACAAGACAGTGACCAACAGCATGGAAAGAGCAGCCAGCCAAAGCGCCGTCTTTTGCGGCCAACATTTATATTATTCCTCGTTATCCCTTATTCAGCCCTCACAATCATTTCCTGGGTCATTATTTGCCGTCATTCCGTTCTTTTCGTTCCCCAAAACCCGTTGGAAGTCGACCGAGTATATGTTCATGGCGGTTTTAAACGTGCTGCAGCGTACATCCGCGCGGCTCGGGTCATGCAATCTGTCACTTCGGTTCTTACCATCCCACTTACCTCTGCTGTCTGTACCAGGGCCGCTGTAATATACATGCAGCGTAGGAATGAAATGGCAGGAAATGGTCCCAGCTTGAGACAGACCATGGTTTTGGCAGATAAAGGGTGGTCAGATCCGGTCATTCTATGGAAGCTGGTGAGTGGCCATTGGCCGCAATATGGATCTCGTTTTTTGTTGATGGCTATTTTTGCAAATGTCCTAGGTGCGTCTACGGCCCAGTTTGACCCTAACTTGAAATCCAGCGTGGGCTCTCAATGTAAACAATATATAAACTTACACCTTCTATCCAGGAGCAAGTATTTCGCCGCTACAACAAGTCTTTATGTCATTTCAAACGGTCAAGGTGCCCTGGTCTGGTAGATGTTTGATGGAACCGAGAACCCTTGCTGGCCTGTACAAAGCGGCAACATTCGTCACCATCACCATTGTCCCCTCGACATTAACAGACACGCGGATCAAGCTAGAGTCGACAGCGTTTCACGATCGGCAGCAGTACCTTTGGACGGTGGATTGCGACGCAGATACATGTGAAACTGCGAATGACTTCACGGATTTTAGTCTGCCGTGGCCCAAATACGACCAGTTCTGGAGCCAGGTTCCGCATGGTTTCAATACGGGGTTAATAGAGCAATACGCACTGCGGTTCAATTCAACGGCACACTTGCAGCCAATTTCCGCCGAAGATTATCCTGAAAACTGCGAAAATATGGTCGGCGCCTTCCATATTATCCACAATTATAACTCATCAAAATTTGAGGCGTGTATGCCTGCTGACATGAGGCGAATTCCATGGAAGCCTCAGGTGTCGCGGCAAGACTTCCGAGAAGAATTGTACCTCAGAGCCACCATTGGAGATTATAAGCCTCACTCTTTCGTTGAACCAATTGATAAAGGCCTTCATTTAGTTAAATTTGCTCTTGACACGACTGCAGGATACTTCCAACTTCCTAGCTTCGCAAACGGCGGTCATCCTGGTCGCCTACTCCAAGGTGATCCCTTCACAGACGACGGCAGCCAGTTTCAGTCTCCCAGACACAGATATTCTGAAACACATGATCCTCCTTGGAACACCAACATGGGGAACACAACAGATCCCGTGCTCCTCAATACAATGAAAGGGCCTCTTTTCGATGTGGCGTTAGCCTTGTTTGGTCAAGGATCGGTTGCAGATATTCATGCAGTCATAGGCAGCAAGTCTCCGCCATATCAAGTGACCCATTTTCATTCTTGTTTACCAAAGTATCCTTTACAAGATATACTTAATTATGAATTCCCCTTCATCTCCTGCAATTCCCCAAGAAACCTGTCTTCAAATGACAGAGAGCTTTACGCTGTAGGCTATCTCTGGCCGTTCCTCAATCCATCTGCAGGTAGGGCGGTAGAACATGCTATCAATGTTGCCGCAGTTCTCTCCATCGAAGCAATGATGCAAAGACGAGAGCCTTCATACTCGGGTGACTCATTTTCCATCTCGTACGATATGGGTATGGATATTAGCTCTGTGCATATGTCAAAGAGTACTATGATCATTGTTTCAATCTTGATGGGCGTGTATCTGGGATTCGTCATCGTGCTTAGTGGTTACAGTGTGAAAAAAGGGCGATGGGCAATCTCACTTGACTCGTTTGCCATGATGCGCATCGGTGCTACATTAAGCAGCAGCTTTCCCCTGTTGCCGGTTAAAGACATTGACCAAGTTGAAACTCTGGATACTCTGCCAGGATGGATCGGAGATACAATTGATGGGAAGACTAGGTTGGTTGGGGAGCTGGGTTGGGGTGCTGAATATCCGCTCAACAGCCACGGCAGGTATTACTTTTATGACCACGATCCAGCTAAGAGTAAATGATGTGCTGATATATATCAAGAAGGGAGGGCTAAAACTAACTCTATCTATATACCTAATTTGAAACGATTTGCGACCAGATTTGCGGCTATGTCTCCGAGAACTCACTAGAAGGCGGCTGTCAACGTATTTGTAGTTTGAGCTATAGTTATGAGAGCTACGTTGACTATAAATACACTGTTTAAGGCTAACTAAAATTATTCTTGTTAGAGAAATTCCTCACTCCACGCAGCTACCCTAGGGGATGCTTAAATTCCCGCACAAAGTATCCTATTGCCTCCTCCACTGCGGAGTGGTTAAGAGGAACGGGCTTATGCTCGGATGGCGTAGCGCTAGCACTGCTTTAGCCCCTGTGGGATCAATCTATCACAAATAGAAGGAATTAGCTAGCTCTTAATTAGTATCTACCGAAACGGGGCCCGTTCCCAAATTGTCTTATGCAGCTAATAATTACCTGCAAGCGTCTAAGCAGAGTAATAATATGTACAAGAACTAAAGCAGAGTTTACCACTATATTCTCTTCTCCTTTTTTTTTTAAAAACTTTCTTTTAAAAGCATTCCACTGTAAAATCAACTGCGAGCTTTCAACTCCTCTTAGTATAGTTCAAAAAATAGGGCAATGGTCAGGGTTGCCAGAGCCTTACGCAAATAAGGTGTCCCGCCGGCAATAGCACGACAGGTTAGACCCTGAGTGAGACTCGGCTGATGGCTTTGTGCGTTGTCAAGACATAATTGATCGCGACCGTTGCCGCGATACCCTTGTCCAATAGTTGCCTATACAACCAACCACGTCGTGGTTAGTACACGTACTAGAGGATATTACCGGACAGATCCAGGGGACCTCTCCACTTACCCCGTTAATTCTTCCTCTTTGTAACAAGATTGTTAGGTAGATTAAGTAAGTCTTCCCAAACCCCCACAACAGTGGTCATTAACCGCCTCTAGTGATTGCTACCATTGCAATTATTCGCTTATCCTTTTGCCCTGTGGCGTTATAGTCGGCCAGGCTGTAGCATTATACCACCTTCACGTCAGCTAACCTTCCGCGATGGTGACTTCGAGAGTTAGCGCCACAAGATTCATACCGGCGGATTCTTGAGCCTAAAATTACTACTTTATTGCGCGCAAGACTGCGGAATTCTAAGAAGGCTCTTCCAGAGAAGCTAGCTATTAGCTATATTTAAGAGGCAAGCACCTAAATTAATAACCGAGTCAGAAAGGGTGTCGAGTAAGAGAAATTCAGGTCAGTGCCAGGAAATCCCAACAAATTGACTTGTCCCAAGCAGCTGCTAAACAGGGCCAAGGAAAGTATCACCCAAAGTGTTTGCTAACTTAGCGTCTTGACACAGTGGCGGTGGACTACTCCGTAGATTCAGCATAGTTCTTGGAACCAGAATAACAACTAGAGAACGCTTTACAAGTCGGAAACTACAATCCAGACTCCCAGCTCGGAAATAAGTGGACTGATCTACCCGCACAAGCTCAGAGCTCGTGGAAAGATAGGAGCATCTAGAGCTCCTGTTCAGAGCACTAGACTCCACAACGACATAAACGTCCAAGTTATCGCAGACCAGCTAACCGCCTCTAATAATGCGACTGAGCCACCAACTTCGCTTATTATGGAGGCACCTCCGAATGGTCTTGACTCTTAAGTGGGCTCAGCTCCACAGCACTCGACCCCAGGACCTTCCCCAGGCACTCAGCCGTCAACGCTCAATTTCAATCAGACCTTCGGCAACATAGCATAGTTCATACTACCGACCATGTTTGTCTCCCAGCCAGAACTGACGCATGCACTCCATGACTCGACTCTGGCGGCTGTGTCGCGGCGTTTGAGTTGACGGGTTCACTTCGTGATTCCGAGGGAGTATGGCAGAGAGACATCAGGCTGCGGGAGATGTAACTAAGTAGGCGAGTTTTAAACATCCGGAAATCAGTTACTAATTATGCAGAGACGTGGCTATACGACCACTTGTGAATACTGACGGTCCACATCGAAAATTTTCATTAAATACTGCAGTACATTCGCATTGAACGCCAAAAGAACGAGGATTTCTTCTTTAAAAAGTGAATTTATTTCGCATCGTTCTTCAGACATGGTTCATGTCCAGTAGTGTCTGGCTTGGGTGCCTCTATTTCCCTGGAATACCACTCTCTACCGTTGAAATATTCATTGGTGTCGGCCGCATACAGATCACCATCATCCAAAACGCACCATCCATCTAACTTTTTGATAACTTTGGGTATCCTCGGTAGCTCAGGTAAGCTCGCAACAGCAACACAAGGATACGGTGAAGGGAGGACCGGTGGTGGTGTATCCCTTGGTTTGGTGTACCATTGTTCTCCGATGGTATAAAGCTTATTGTCAGGGTTGTAAATCTCGCCCGTAGATAATTTTGCATTTGTGCCATTGCAGCCGCTAAACTGAGCCCTTATGTCATACTCTCGAAATTTGACCTCGCTATATGGTGCATCCAGTCCCTTAAATAGTGGCAATGTAACATTGCACGGAACCACAGGTGAGAGACAGGAAGGTAGAGCAAACTTCACAAAAGAATCACAAGTATCATGCTCCTTGCATGGATTTATAATCCTGTCGCAGTCGACAAGCCGCAGATTTTCACAGGATGCCTGAAGAGTAATATGCCAAGTCCATGTTTGGATTTGACAATGGTGCCAAGCAGGGCATGTGTATGTATTAGTTATCTCGGAAGTCCAAGTTTTAGATTCGGTTGCTTGTTCGTTTATCTCGGACGTGACTGAGCCGCCAATATAGCCTAGAGGGTTGATAGTGGTTTGGATTCCTATGCTCCAGCCCTGGGACAGCGTGGTTGTTGTTGCGTGAGATTTGCTGACAGACATTAATACCGGGTGGCTTCCCGAAGTAGATTCCGACTCAATATAGATATTATACCAAGAAGAGGCCCTTGTAGTGTTTGGAATAACAGCATGACGATTTATAAGTGTAGCTCTCACGCACCCATCAAGGAATCCCAGGGAAAAATCCTTCCAGCAAGGGAACTCTGTATCAGAAAACACTTCACGGAAAGGTGGTCTTGCGTCATCCACTTGAACTTGTTCCTCGATAGATTTTTTTTTAGTTTCCACGTCGTCAAAATTTTCTGGGTGCTGATATGGCTTTATGTTTGCCACGTTTTGTTGTTTGGCGAGGACTATCGTTGCGAACAAAAAATATAAAATATGAAGCATAGCTGCTATGAAGCACGGATGGCGGCACAGCGCTGAGATGTCAGGGAGAATAGAGAGCAATCAACACGGTCTGTGGTCTTGATATATGTTCCGGGCCAGTCACGAATACATCCACCTTACGAATGGACCCGGCCATTCGCGGACCGCGCGTGCCAATCGCGAAGTGGATGTATCCGTGACTGGCCCGGAACATATATCCACTTCCGCTGTTTAGTTATACGGGATTGACTGGGTTCTCATCACCTATAAGTGGGGCATTTATAGATGGCCCAGCACGTTTTGCTAATGGCGCTGCTGATGATACCATGAAGTGGAAATGGTTCTCACCGCTGGCAATTTTTGTCGTAGAACACAAGACCGGGATGTTTCATTAATCACTAACTTCGGGCCGATCCAAAAGTTACCAATCACTTTGCATTTTTCCACCTATGTATGGGCCCAATGATTTGGGGGAAATCACTGTGGAGTTTTAAAATAAAACACCACATTAAGTTTTGTTCGCTATTTAGAACGTTCACGGGGATCTTTTTATTAACTGCACGGAGAAATAAAGACACCGATATCAAGAACATTGGAACAATAATAGCCTTCTTGGCCTCTCTACTGCAAGATGGGTGTTTTTACCCGAGATGCTCCCGTTTTGCAGTCAAAACGTAAAAACGGGATTATTATGGACTACAATGACCACTATGTAGGATAATATTCATTTCTCAAATCTACCAGCCGTAGTAGTCATCAATTTCCGTAGCTCACACTCTTTCACACTCATCCGCCTTCTCCTTTGAGACACTCGATAGGCATCGCTTCCTGCAGGGTTCGACAATAATAGGTTGATTGTTTAAACAAACGTATAGTACTTGCGTCAAAGTATCTTCGCTTTGTTTTGTTATGGCCTTGGGAAGCTCATCCGCTGAAAAGCCATCTGTTATCTAATATTTCAGTTCAAGAAAGTTACATAATTAGGCTATGAGCTTACCTTTTTTTTTGAGTAGAGTTGCACGGCAGTAACGGACTCCATTCTCGCACCTCAGCACTGGCGAAGTAACCGCCGTGGGAAGAACGTTGGCGAAGGCGATGGCAGAATGGCTGGCCATTGTTGAATGTTTAAAGAGCAGTAGGAGTCCTTGAAAGATTTAAGGAAAGAGAAGAACCAACAAAGCCTATGTAATATACTTCGTCGTTGTATTTGCCACAGTTAGATAAACCAAAATATTTTGCAAGTTGCACTATGTTAAAATGCATTACAAGTTTTGTCCATCGCATTGGGCAAATACTTCAATGTCTTGGGCACAGGAAATTACGAGCAATACTGCACACCCCAGAAGATATAGCACTGACTGAAATTATCGGCTCATTTTCCTCTATTTCATTTTTCAGCTCCTATTCCACTGCACATGTTAAGAGACAAAAAAGCCTTTTCCCGATGAGTTTGAAATCTATATTAGTCGCTGGTATTGCAAATTTAGCCTACATGGCCCCCACACTGTCCAAACCTCCGGTTCGCGTAAGTGTCGTATGATTATGGGCTACTCCCGGGACTTGCTGAATTTTGCATGGGAATCTTTCCTCCATCCTGCAAAATAGTGTGGAATATTGTAGGCAACTCACATAATCAAGTATAAAATCCACAGCAGTTCCCATGTATCACAGATGAGAGTCTTGCCCTAACTTTTTGTGAATCCTATATTCCAACAGCGTTCTGACACCTATTTATCTTACATACTGCAAGAAGTAACATGTTTTCTACTCACAGGCTAGTATTTATTCAGATATCCCTGTACTTTACCTTATGGGTTTGTCTTTGCAATGCTGCTCCTGTGCCAGGACAAGCGTTGGGCAAGCTCAAGGACATGATGACAAAGCCAAAATCTCCGACTTACACATCTTTCAAAACTGAACTCTATGTCGACAGTGAGTCTGAGGGAGCTCCTCGCACGACAGCGAGCTTTCCTCCGGCTTCAGTGGCCAAGACCGATATAAAACCGTCTGTCAAGCTTCCATCAGATAAAAAATTAGCGCCTCTTCGCAATATTGGAGACACTCTCGGCCGTGTTGGTGGCTCCGTTCGAAATTCTTTTCGCCGCGTTAAAGCTTCTGCTATGCGTCTCAGGAAACTCCCAAATGGCAAGCAATACAGAGCTAGTGATCGGGAGGCTCTATTCGACGACGACGACTCTCTTGCTGATGTGAGGAAACTCCCAAACGGGAAAATGTATGGAGACGTAAGAAAGCACCCCAATTCCCTAGAAGACGATATTGCCGGTTACCTAAACTTTCATCTCTTCAGGTTGATTTACATCCAGTGCCAGGGAAAACCACACCCTCATATGACTGGAGCGATAAACATAATGTGTTAGCTGATACGCATGACGAAGATGTCCTATTCGATATTAGTGATAGCTTAGGGGGGGATAAATTAAAAGTTGCCTAAAAACTATAAGATAGTAGACAAAGCATACGCGCTCTACTAGTAATAAATAGCAGAGTAGTTTTGTTGCATTATGTGCCTTTATACGTGTGAGGGAGCAATTTACAAGTATCAATCGGCAGGAATAGATGAATTTGAATGCGAATTAATTAAATTGAAGAGCCTTGAAAGTGATGACTTCTGACGATGATCGTGATGCCTCTTATATAGTCCTTCAGCAGCCGGAACATTCCTTTGAATTTAGTGGCCTTAGGCCTATAATTTTAAGTAGCAACAGCTATGTATTCGAGTGGTCATAAAAGTGTGTGTATTGAATAAGTTGATAATGATTATTATTCTGACCTTCCTCGACTGGCCTGAAGTCCTCCTACTTAAAGCATCTTTCTTCCTCCCATATCTCTATTAACTCCTTTACCTCCAATATCTCCCTAATCTCCAGTATCTCCGGTACCCCTATTATTCAACAGCACGCTGTCACAGGAAAATATGAACCTATTTTAGGGTCACAACTACACATGAAAAGTGGCCTCTGGCTACGCCATTTTTTGTGACATACACTCTGTCCCATGGCAAGAGGGATCGGATAAATTAACTGCATTATATTTAGCATTGAAAAATTATACGTGGAAGCAATTTGTCACTTACCAAACCGTACATGTAAGCATTCTGCGAATCTCTGTATTGCAATATAGAAGTTTACCAGCAAGCTAGAAAACGTCACGACACCCGCAATAAACTTCCTAGAAGACCTCAACCCCAAGCACTTTGGTCGTGCCGATTGTAAAAGTAGCAAGGAAGAATCTAGCGAGTGTCACGTGAGAAGCTATGGATGTCTGATAAGTGGAATTGTCCTTGTATTCTAGCTATTCTGACGAGGAATTAAACCCCTCTTATAGATGAATTCGAGCTGCTTCTTGTAGCGCGTGACCTCGTTGGTCCGAATACTCAGAGATCATGGCATTGATATCGGGGCCATAGTCGAGGAGGAGCCGGACAAGCTCAATATCTCCACCTGTGGCGGCTATTTGTAGCGCCGGTTTCCCACCAATCCCATTTGCTGCAGCATTGACACCAGCACCGAAGTCGAGAAAAAGTTAAACAAGCCTGCTATTTTTACTTCTGACTTCTGCCGGTAGCACTATTTTTCCGAAATCTTCAGACGCTGCAGCATTAATATCAGCACCGTATGTAAGAAGGTGCTGGACAAGCTCGATGTGGCCTCCTTCAGCCGCAGCTTGCATTGCTGTCCTTCCTGCATTTCGAGCTGAGGCAGCTTTGATACCAGCACCATAGCCAAGAAGACGCTGGGCAATGCTGATAATTCCACACGCGGCTGCAACTTGAAAGGGAGTCAATCCATAACCTTCCGTCCCCACTGCATTAATACAGGCACCATAATTGAGTAGAAGTTCGATAAGCTCGACTTTTCCTCGTCTGACTGCTGCATTCAGCGCTTTGTCTTCAGAATATCCAGACGGCATGGCATTGATATCAGCACCGTAGTTAAGAAAGAGCTAAACAAGATGAGCAATTTCGCTTCGTGCTGCAATGCATGACACACGTCTCTCCTCCATGTCAGACTGTGTGTATCTATATCCTGAATTTTAGCGCAGTTGATATCCAGATAAGCCACATCTACTTATGGTAGTCTACGAAAAAGTGACTTTGCTCTAATCTAGGCAATTCTCTGCCTCTCTATCAATACCAAATTCCACAGCAACCCTCGAATTGACGCTTCTGCCGCCGTGCAACTTGGGAACAATGATACCCTCTCGTATCCAGTTGCCAATACACTTCACCTTCGCCAGGTTCTCGCAGTTTCGCCAACACATGATCATGTTGAAGCATATTCTGTCATTCAACGACTTGGTATATAGGCAGGTGCGAGGATAAATACATGCCTGTACTATTCCCGCACAGAATCATGACACTACGATCCATCAACTTGGAGTGTCAGACTTAGTTTACCACACAGTCCTAAGCTCAACTTGGCTAAATTGCACGGAAAAATCGTGGTCATAATGATAGAGGTCTTGCGATAACCGTTTACCGGGTAACGTCGGTAACAATGGCGACAGCCATAGTTACCCACTTAGATCTCGAAATACAGGCAAGTACCCCCCCAAATTTGTTTAGCAAGAGCGGTTACCCAGTCACGTCCGTTAATAATTTTTTTTTGATGGCCGCGATCCAGTTTGGGGTTTCTCTTCTTCAGCGGTCACAAGTAAAATCCTGGTACGTAAAAAACATACTGTTTACGTCTGCAAGCTAATATCATCTAGAATTTTTAAGAGAGAATAACTTCGTCTTTTTAAAGTAAGTAAAGTCCTGTATCAATGTTAAGTAGAAAGTTTTCTAACATTTGATTATAGCATAATGTAAGTAGATGAGACAGTGGAGCGAGTTTGTTCACACGTCTCAATCATGGCGAGTGGGTCGGGCCAAGGCTACATTGTCTGTGCGGTATTTATTGGCTTCTGTTACTCAGTGACCGCTCGGAGCAATGCAATCTTCCGAAGTATAGGATGCGTCAACCACTGTCGATATTCAATCTTCAATCAAGCACACCATCAATATTTTTGGATGATCAATGCCATAAATTTAAAAACCTCGCTAAGAGAGAAAAAATCCGCTAGTAACAAACTGACCAAAATAGCGGCTAAGTGTAGGAAGCACAGGGCTTCTGATTTGACGTCAAAAGGTTCTTGTACGACGCAATAGGGGAAACCAAGTATTAAATTCATTTGATTACGGTTATCTAGGAAAGATGAGAGAAAGAAGGTCCCTGAGCGCACCGCATATAAGAGAGGCGCGCCAGGGCGACCATGTGACTGGGCACGTGTGCGCCCGTACGCTGCGCTTGACGAGGGATTCCAACACTAAGACACTCTAAGAACTGTTAGTGTGGGTTGCGCAGGGTTGTGCAATGATCTATATCATCGGCTTCAAATGCAATAAATTGAATAAGTCTCTGTCTATCTAAAAGAAGAAAACAAGTCAAGGTGGGAGGCTCGATATCGCCGTATAAACATCGTGGCCGAAAGGTGACCACGTGACATGCTCATTGCTTCCTATTGTGCTTGGCGGGATTCCAACAATTAGGTTAATTACCAAGGGGAGTTTTGGTGTTTGTACAAATGCTTAGCGACGGTCTAAGAGAATTTCTTAGTTGAGGAGCTCTCGATGCTTCTTATACGGTGTTTTCGGTGGCCATATTTGCAATCAATGCTCCTTGAAGTTTCAGAACAGTGCGCTTCAACGGCGAAATATGCTGGACTTCTGGACATCTATGGCTTCAAGAACTCGGACTTAAACACAAGACATCATTTGTTACTTGCTGGCTTCGACTAGTACGATGCTAGACTTGACACGAAGATGGTCGAAATTAGCTAATACGTGAAGGCGTCTTAAACATAAAGGCACGTAGATAAACACAAAGTAAGCATAAGGGAGATGTAAGATAGTTGTATTATAGTTGTTAAATATATCTACTGCCAGGTTGGATCCGACCTTTCATGCTTTAAATCAGTTACATGAGTGGCTTGAGTAACCCGTGCTAGCTATGGCTATCTCAACACTGTAACACTTTGCCTCTATAAGGAGCAGAGTTGTAGAGTTAGAGCTATCGTCAATGTTCTCTACCACAAGGTGAACGCGCGACTAATTATCCTTATCGTCCATGGGCAGCTGCTGAGTCGCAATAGCCCACTGGCGGCTTGCGAAGACGTTTTGCTTAAAGACATACTCCCAGAACCTGATTGTAGCCCATTTTGGCTTAATCTGGGGATCGCCCAAATCTGGGGATCGCCCAGAGTTTCTGAAGTTTGTTGCGTTATGTGCCTTCATAAGTAGGTGAAGAAGGGCAATTTGCAACAGTGGATATTAGAAGGGATAGATGAATTTTAGTATGTTGAAGAGCGTAAGCAGTGATATTGATAGATGATCTTACTTGAATGATCCCTCTGAAGGGCATCGTAACCCTTCTTTATAGTCCTCCAGTGACCGGAAAATTCCCTAGAATTTAGTGGCCTTTGGCCTACCTTCCTTGGCATCGTGCCACCTTCTTCCACTATCGTACGAATCTAGCTAATACGAGGCATTAGTCATTTCCGAAGGTGCCACTCTAATCTCAAGAAATTTAGGGTGCATTGATTGCAGACATAATGATGTAGCTCTAGTTAGTGAGGTAGTTGATAGAAGATAAATTATGTGGTAACTTGCATTGGCACTGCTGATCATCTAAGAGTTATTGTCGAATTTATATACATCTTTAGATTCATCTGAGGCCACGCTTCAGCCAGTTGACAATCCATTAAGCCGCGCGGATAGTGAAACATGTCCCTGTACTGGCCGTTCTGGAAGTGGCCTTCGTTGAGGAGGCCCGGCGGTTAAATACATTTCAATAGAAATTACAGTCGTCAGTCGTGAGGAAGTGATCGGAAACAAGGGCAGGGAGTGCGAACGAGATGGTGGACTATGGTCCCGGAAATAGAAGATAGTCACATCATGTGATCTCGTACTGTCGGATAGAACACTAGGAGACCTCGAAGACTAGGGAATGCCGAGAGACGAGGGAAGGCCGTAGCCTCAGTGAGGCCAAGATAAGAGGAATAGGTGCTAGAAGCAGGAAAGAAAGCAAGCATAAAAGGAAGCTTATGGACAAGAGTTTGAAGAAGGAAACAGATCATCTATCATCAATTATCATTATCATTATTCTTTCAATATACATGATTTTATTCCTTTCCACTTATCTTCCATACTGTCGCTTCCGACACGTACCATCGTTCAGCTTATGCCTACCTTGGAGATTGAAGCTAGTGACCAATTGGACTAGGCTGGCCTTCCCCGCCCCTAGCGGAGCTAAGAATAAGAATAATTTTAATATTCTTATTTTACGTAGAATCCAGTGGAACTCAATGAATTCTATCAGACCCTTTGAAATCTCGACATTCCGTGGAATCTATCGGACGCTTCATCTGGAGTACAATAGAGGGGCTGAATCTTAGCTCGAAGCCACGATAGTTGGCCGCGACCAACAATAGGGAACTATCAAATTCAAGGACTTCAAGAAGGTTTGACGGAAATACTAGATTGACGGAATCTAGAGAGGAAATTCAGGCATAAATAGCTGATGATTTCCTCGTCGATTAGATATAAATCAAGGACAACATTCCACTGCAAGCATCAGATCATTCGTAGCTGCCACGTCGTGACATACAACTTCATCGACACGCAGAGACGGGCCCAGCATTGACTGGTTTTGGAGCAGTTTTCAAGAATCTGTATGAGATAAAAGGTTAATGACTGTCATCCTATATTTAAGATTCATGATTCAAGGAGTTTTACCTCCGCGCCGATGTCCTTTCCTGCAGGCCCGCTACGCCGCGCTCTTGTAGTCCGCGTCATGTGTTAAGACTCGAGATGCTCGTCAGGACGATCAGCGCCGTAAATAGCTAGAAGGTTATATCACAATGTCAGATCACAAGGTTAGGTCACAACGTCACAAGGAAACGAGGTCTGAAAAATAATATAATTAGGTGGCTTTCAGGCTCTTCAAGAAGTTGAGAATCATCATAATATTCAGTCAATCAGTTCAATCATAAGATTAAAATCCTTCTATTCCTATTAATTTTCACTGCCAACAAATTGCTCACAGTGCTCATAACGCAATACAATTATGCTTGTCACAATTTTTTTTCTCTTCTAATTCAGTCGTACAGTTCTTCGAAACACGTATGAGTCACTGCTATCTCTCTTTAGCTAATCCACACTACACGCTGCATAGAAAACCGTCTATTAGTCCACAAATGTAAGCAGGAGGATGGACAGGCACTCAACGTCTAATTATACAGCTATCAACACGATTTATTATATAGTATCCTGTCTTTCAAGATGCATAAAATTTGGGTGGAAACAGTCTCGGTCATTTTTGACAAAATAGCAAATGCAAAACTCTCGCTCTAACCTTTAACCAATTTTACACCGGGAGCTTGTGGCATCGCTGACTCGTGGGATCGGAGTGGATGCGGTGTGGTAGCCAATCACCGGCAAAGAACGAGACCCGCAGTAGATCTCTTTATTGCCACGTGGCGATTATGCGTCTCGATTGTCACATTACTAGTATTAAAACTACAGTGGACTAGTTACGCAGTAGACTAATTTAACTGCTGTGGCCTGTTTGTTCTTTGCTTGGCATGAGCAACCGGTAATTTTCCGGCCCTATAAGAAAAATTTGTATCATGGAATCCACAGCAAATAACTCTCATTATTGTTTGTATCACTTCAGCTTTGTGACATTGATGTGGTGCAAATTCAGTCAAAATTGGGCTTGGGAGTATTCGTATGTGGTTAGATGCATGGAGTACAAAATTTCGCCGAGCGCGCATGCATGAAAGTTCCACAGCTGTAGGACCTTAATATTACTGCGTGTTGATCTAGAACTTTACTTCACTGTCAGGCCCACTGAATTAAAATCACTAAAGCTGCAAAAGCATCAGTTTTCTGAATATATCTGACGTGACTGACATCTTAGACAACAGCTTGATATTTAGACGTTCTGCCTGTATCATATTGATCGCCACCGTCCGAAATCTCACCATCATGAAAAGCGGCAACACGATTACGAGAACTAAACCTAGACTTGACGATGACCTGCTCGGGGACCAAGGCGAATGTCTCGTCCTTCGTTGCAAGCAATGCCCAAAGAAAGACAGCCGCATCAGGCTCGATTTTACTGTTGACGAAAAAAAAAAAATCTTGGTCAATGGCTTTGAGCTTTATCCTAGCCACGATGGGGACCTTGACCCGCTTATGACTGCTATTGTGGAAAATAAAGGCGTCAATGCGACAGAGACTCATGAGGAAGCCATCAACTACAAGCTAAGCATCGCAGATGTGGAAAAAGATGAAACCGAAAAAATTGAATTGATTGATATACATTACAATATCCACAAGGTTGGCCGTGTGACGGTTAAAGAAGTTCCTACTGTGCATATGCGACTCATTAAGCTCTCGACAGAGGAGCTTTTGATCGGGATCCTATCGACGAAGGAAAAGTACGAAACTGACTGTAGCACAATGCATTGCTGGGCATACAAACTTACCCTTGGGCCCTTTCGATCGCCTGATAAGACGATGCAACAATGTTGCAGTCAGAGTTCAAGCAAATACGGACCCGCTTATAGAGATATAAATTGGCACCGGAAGAGGATTTCGCTGGTAAACTTGCAGTTTGGGGTAGCCGCCTTTCTCTTGCTCGCTCTGTACGTTTCTCCAAATCCTGAACCATGCATATCACTAACCCGATATGCATCAGGCTAGCGATTTTTTACTCCCGAGCGACAAAATGGGGCAAGAAAATTGTGAGAGGAAGAAGGGTGCCACATTGGAATAAAGAAGCCTTTGGCAACGAAAAATAATGGACATAAATAACTTTGTAAGATACATTTCAAGCATCGATATTTAAATTTCGAAAACCAAAAGTCTAAGCTCTCACAGCCGCCAGCTTTACTTTGCCTGTAAGATAGCCTTGAAGTCCTTCTGCATTGCGTTGCGCGTAAAACCGGTGCTTGTCACAAGCGGGTACTTTTTCCTTCAGATCTTGAACTTCCACGGTCTTGTGCAGCTGATTAAGGAAGGCAGTATTACATCTTTCTCCGTTAAAGTCCCCCGGCTCGCAGGGAGCCATGACTCGGTGCAGCGTCAACTTGAAGCGGATGGTGGGAATATCGGGAGAGTATATGTCCAAGTTCCAACCTCTTTAAACTACAGTGCATGCTAATATATTGTATGTGTAGCGTTGATGCTTCGTGGCGAGACGTGTCGAGTTCCGCGAGTCCGGGGTTTGGCGGTGCAAAGCCGCGGCACTAGTCTGAATTTGGGATTTCACGGTCAATCATTGAGTGAACAAATTTCGCGGTCACAGCACATTTACTGATTTGAATTTGAGCCCCGACGTCTCGATTGATTTGTTAAGCATTACACAGGCTCATGGGTAATGTAGCTATTTACGGCACTGATCTTTCCGACCGAAACACTTTTCGTCTCAACGGAATGATGCTTATAGTCTCCAAGGGCTCAATTAGGCTGGCCGAGCTAGCTAAATTATGAATTAGTTGAGGTGCAACTAGTTTTTGTTGGGCATCAGTTCGTCGTCTGCATCGGGCTGCATGATGTGTCCAGTAAGCCGGCCTCAGTGGCTAGTTTTGCCGCTGGATTTCCTTCCAGGTATTCAAGGGCTGTTCTCATGCATAATTAACCTCGCTTTGGCGATTCAGGCGCCGGTTGCTGCCCCTTTCGCGGTTGACTGCTTCCAATGTTGACCATCGCCCTTGTGATGATAGGCGCCCTTAGGTGGTGTGTGATAGCACGGGCCGCTGAAGTGTCCCCGGTCTGTATCGTATTACACTGAAAATCGTAATTGGTTTGTGACGTACTACGTGTCGTGCAGAGCAACGCGACAGGAAGGGAGACACAGCCTTAGTTGATCAAAGGTTAGGTGGTTCAGCAGGCCGTTCTGTGCCACTGGACAGGCATCGTGCTACACGTAACAAATTGCGAATATGACACGCAACCACTGTGTACACAATCTTCTCCTATAAGCAAGCGAGAGATGAGACGCTGAAAGTGGGACGGCAGTCAGTTACTTTAGTGGACGGAAGCGAGAGACTGAGACATGAGTGGAAAATTTAGGCGTCTTTCCCGTTCTTGCAGTCATCCCCTGCTCTGCTCATAATATCTTTCCTCACCTCGGAGTACTCCTTAAGAAATCGGTAAACGAGCGATGATTCCAATCGTGACATTCTCTGCGAAAATCTGCTCCTACTTATATAGCCAAACAACTAGTGTCCCATTCACAAGCTGATAACTTCATCATCACACCATAAGGCTATATTGTTTGTGCGGTATCTATTGGCTTCCGCTACAAGTCTTCTCCAACAGTTTGTCTGGAATGACATCGGCTATTACCTGAGTACAGACGTACGAAGAGTGCGGTCAGAGGAGCAAGTATGGAGGCTGTGAGGGTTACATACGGTGCTGATATTAATGCTGCAGCGTCTGAAGATTTCGGAAAGACAGTGCTACCAGCAGAAGTCGGAAGTAAAAACAGCAGGCTTGTTTAACTTTTTCTTGACTTCGGTGCTGGTGTCAATGCTGCAGCAAATGGGATTAGTGGGAAACCGGCGCTACAAATAGCCGCCACAGTTGGAGATATTGAGCTTGTCCGGCTCCTCCTCGACTATGGCCCCGATATCAATGCCATGATCTCTGAGTATTCGGACCAACGAGGTCACGCGCTACAAGAAGCAGTTAGGGTCGAAAATGTCGAAAATGTCGAAATTGTTCGGCTACTAATTTACCACGGTGCCGATGTCACCGCTGCAGCTTTTCTTGAAAACCAACTGACTGCCCTTCAGCAAGCTGTTGGATTACACGGGTGTGTGTGTGGACCGGATGTGTGGATACACGGGCTGTGAGAGAAAGGTTATGTGGCCTCTGGGCCTAAGGCAGGAATTCAGGACGGTATTTATAGGGGGATTTGGACGGGATCGTCAGACGAGGGATTATGCATCCATCATCTCAGTAACACAGCTCTTCCCATCAATGCAATCAAATTTGAACCTCTCGTGCCAATTCCAACACAAGCAGCCAGACGCGGCAATAGTAAGCTTGTTCAGATTCTTATTAATCACGGCGCCGATATTAACGCGGCGGCTGCTAAGTTTACTAAACTTGGGGCGGTAGTTAAGAGCGAGAACATTGAGCTTGTCCACCTTCTTCTTGGTAATGAGGCTGATATTAATGCAGCCACGGGAGAGTCGTGGCTTAATGCCCTTCAATCTGCAATTGCGGAGGGCAATATTGAGCTTGTTCAGCTCCTTCTTCATCATGGAGCCAATATTCATGCTTCTGGTCAAGGTGAAGGCGGGAGTACTGCCTTTCAAATAACAGCTGGAAAGGCTGAATTCTAAGCTTGTGCAGCTGCCACTTAATTATAAAGCTGATATAATGCTGTAGATAATAGGCGTTATGGGAGAAAACTCCTCTTCTTCTTCTTCTCTCTTAGATAAGTCACAGATGAATTGAATTGTTTTGCTTATTGTTTTGCTTCACCTTCTGGTACCAGCTACTTGAAGCCCTGTGCTTCCTACCATTGCATTGCCCCGAGCGGTCATTTGCGTCCTTTCATAAGCCAGCATGCCGGCTTGGAGAAGGGCGGAGGAACAGGTTACTGATTGATGCCGTTCTATTTCTTATATCCGCCTGTTTTCAGCATTCAATTCGCTGAGCACCAAATCAGTCTTGCCCATTGCCTACTTATACTGGAGTTCGCATGGCAGCGATAACCGTGATCGGATAATAGAACCATACGGGTTGTGCAACGTTATTTATTGCTAACTATACCTGTTCAGTCTATGTTAATTCAGTCATTGCATCCATCTGTTATTCGTTCATCCACCTTGGCTTTCACTGCACTGCCACAACAGACCAAATAGTGTTTTTAGCCTCTCGTGGACGCATCTCAATTCGCGACTCTGTAGAAATAGACCTCGGCTATACCCCACCAGAAAAAATCAATCGATAACTCAATTTTGACAATATTAGACTCACAGAAATGCGTTATGCGGTGTGGCACGAATTCGTTTTCAGTTCTATAGGATAAAGCTACCTGCAATAAAGTTCGCAATTGCGTTTGCGCTTGCCTTTACCTTTGAACTACATTAATTTACGCTTCGTAGACGCAGAAGGCTCTATGATTAAAGTTGAACTTTCACTGAAGTCAGTCAATTAGAGTTTTCCCAAAATATAACATAAGAGGAATCTCCCAACCAGGACCATGACTTGGCTCTTTTCCAAAATCATGCTTCCTCACCAAACAATCCTATCAAAGCTGGAAATATCTCTGTTTCTCTTTATTCTCTTATCTTCACTTGTCTAATTAGCACTCATTGACACTTCATCCGCTACCACACCTTGAAAAAAACCATCGAATTCCATGATAACAAATGGACGTCTTTGCCAAACTCCCACCTGAGCTCCGACTCATGATCTTTGAACAATTTTCCAACTTCAGAGATGCTCAAAATCTTGCTCAGGCAGCAGAATCTATGTTCCAGCTGTTTCAGGCAAGGAAATCGAATATTTTCCGGCTGTATATTAACACTCCGTGCGATAATAACATGATCCAGGATGCTATTGCCATTATTAGCTTCCCTCGTTTTAATGGCGAAACTAGCTTCAGACAGCATTTTGATGAGGTTGAAAAGCATTTGAAGCGGTGGGGGAAAAAACAACTTCCCGACCCCTTTGATCCAGCATCAAAAGATTCTAAAATAATTCACAATCTAGAGAATCTTTTCCGGTGGGTTTGGCTGTACGTTGATGACTATCTATCCAAGGCAACGAGCGATTTTCTTCCCCGCGCTTACTGTCGGCTCCCAATATGGTCCTCTTTTGGTGATTCATTAACACAAGTGGAACTTCGACGAGAAGCAAGGTACATTAGGCGTGATGAATTGACAAAACGCCAGAAGTACCAGATTATCAAAGCCTTTTTGAGGTATGAGTTGCTTTGTCGCATCTATGGACCACATGGACACGACAAAAAGTTCCTCAGGCGTATCAACAATGTTGGACTGCCTAAGGACTATGATATATATGACATAATTGACGAATATGGAGAGGATTACAAGCCAAATTGTCTTCCCGATAGGCGCAAATCCCCATTCCACATATGGGATTGGACTATCTTAAATAGGTATGAGGGTTCCGGGACGACTTCATCATCAGACGTTCAACTACTTCCATGCATACGGGAATACCTGGGGACGCTCTATGTGGCCTATATCACAGACTATCTAACGCAATCTGCTCCTATTGCCAGTGTCACCACAGGAGGAATTAATCCAGCATTACAGCACGCATCTTCCAAATGGGATTCCCCTCTACCCGGGGACAGCGAGATATATAATGACTTACTTCTTTACATAGGTCATGCTCATGAAGCTGCAGTATCGCTCGCTGCATCTTCTGGTCTTGACCTTGCCACCAACATTCTCATTTCAGGTATGACTGAAAATGACTTTCGCACACTTATTGATCATTTGAAAAGCCATTCTCCGCGTTATAACAGCACTAACATTAACCGATCAATCCGTGGACGGGACGCTCCGGCCGTCATCAGAGATCAATTTCATGCAAACAATTTCATTCGTCTGTACCGACAACGCGCATGGCCACTTCTTAAAGAATCACGCATCGGTCCTGGTCTTCCAACAGAGGATGAGTATGAAAAATTATGCGGCCCAGGACCGCTTGGAGGAAGGATAAAGTGGGGTTTGGAGAATGATAACTCGACAGGTGAGGCTATTATTCACGGGGACGGGGTGTGGACGGGACCGGTTGCTGATGAGCTGAGGGAGCCTTTTTGGAAGCAGAGATCGGTTTAGGAGTAGTGATATGTCCGCTTGCACACTCCTTAATGCGAACTTTTTGGGAAATCACTTTCTGAACGGCACGAAAGTGCAATATAAAGAGATGTAGTGGCGGTTTAGGCGGTTCAAACGGCCAACTTTCACGTGCGTCAGCCAGACACAGATGGCGCTCTAGATTGGCCGTAACTTGTGTTGTAGACTTATGGCTACATGGATGAGCTGTTTTCTTGTTCAATTCGGTCCTCAACATTGACGTTTACTACTCGCAGTCAGATTTGCCTAGCTACCGGCACATACATGAAGTGATGGCGATTGCTAGGATAACTTTTGTAATGTTATTGCATATTCCAGAGTAAGAGTGGATCTAATTTCCAGTAACAAGACTACTAAAGCTGCCTTCAAGTTTAACATAATTTAAAGATTAGTTGCATTATCGAATAGTAAATAATGCCGATAACTTGCAATCTCAGGCGACCCTGCGCACTTCACAACAGTAATTAAAATATCAGATAATTAAGATATAAGGTCAAAGACTAGCCACTAAAATCATTACCTGTAAAATTAAATTTTATTAAGTCAATATTATAAAGTATAATATTAGAGCTGTGCTTACTGTATAATGCCGAGTTATCATTGCGCAAAAAACATGGCAAGGGTATGTCAGAGTCATGAAGAAATGTCATAGCGCCGAATGAGCAGTCAATTGAAGTTGCTATTCCGCTACTATGCAATACCTAACTTGGACTTTGCTTCAAATAGCCTATATCTAAGATGACAGCCTTTCAATTACATGAAATGCGCCACCATCCTTGCCAAACATTGACTGCAGGTCTCCGACAAACATCTCAGGCACCTCGAACGAGGCAAAATGCCCCCCATTCGTATGCGTCGCTTCATATACAACAGGTCCCAGGCATCTTCCCCAAGCCTTTGGGACCGCAAACAAGTCTTTGGGGAAATATGACACGCCAAGCGGAACCGTGGGGATATATCGGGTGCCTTTAAATGATTCCTCTCGCGACTGGCTCGCTTCGTAGTATATCCGCAAGCTCGCTGCTGGCCCTGCCGTCGAGAACTGATAGATGGATACCCAAGTAATAATTTCGTCCTCCGTCCATGAATAATCATCTGTCCAATCATGCAATTTCTCGTATATCCAGCTTAAAAGCGCGACGGGCGAATCGATGAGGGCGAACCCTAGCGTGGAGGGCTTCGTGCTCTGTTGCAGCATGTACCCCGAGCCTTTTGCCAAGTACCAGAAAGTCCTGGCAAGTCCTTCGCGTTCCTTGCTTGAGTACCGTTTCAGCAAGTATTGGAGTCCATACCAAAGCGACTTTTGCGGAGGCGGCCTCACGCATGGGAAATTGATGTGCGACGCGAGACAATGCTGTGGGTAGTTGAGACCCATGAGGCGAGTGATGAAGAACCCCCAATCTCCGCCTTGGGTCACTGCGTGCACGAAACTGTAAGCCTCTTAAATGATCCTCACAGGCGGGCGGTGGGACGAACCATATTTCTCATAGCCAAGTCGAAGCATGATCTTGTGCATGCACTCGGCATACTGGGCAATACCGAAGCCTGGCTGTCGAACCTGGCTAGAAAAGCCAAAGTTGGGGAGCGACGGGGCCACGACGTGGAATGACTGCCCGTCCCTAGGCTTCGTGAGCAGAGGCAAGATTTTGGTTACTTCCAAAAAGCTCCCAGGCCCTAGTATTTGGGAGTTAGACAGTGGTACAATCAGATGCTGAATGTCAATGTTCAGCCAACTCACATCCATGGCAAAATAGCAAGGGGATGCTATTTGCCTGGTGGCTTCTCTCGTGTATAAAGTGAATGTCGAGCTCGCCAAAGCCGTCCATTGGAATTTTTGTCATGAAGTGAGGAAGCTTATTCAGCTCTACCTCTTTTGATCTCCAGTCATACTTCTCTTCCCAGTACTTGGCCAGCCGTTTCACGTCTCGTCGTGCTGCGCCATAGTTCCAATCGTTGGAGAAGTCAACCTCGTCAGGGAACTCGGCCTGCGCTAATTTTGACTTTAGTGCCGAGATTGCGCTTTCGGGCACAGCAATTTTGAAGGGCGTGATTTCGTACGTCATGGGTAACAAGATAGCAAGCTACCTTGCCGGAAACTTAGTAGTGTGGTCTGCTCCGTCGTCAATCGATGTGAAGCCGAGGGCAAGTGTCAAACGCGAGCTTGCGCCGAGTTCTGGCTTATCTGGGCCCTTGTGCGATTAGCAGTACAAGTCCGTAACAATTTTATGCCTCTGCTTTCCACTGCCAGTTCTGAGGCTTTCCAAATTTGATATCCAAAATGGCGCGTCGTATGTATTGGCGTGTTGAGTCTTGAGCTGTGGCTGTGCGATCGACACCGAGGAAGGTTGGGGAAGCTGTCGGAGCGACGGCGCATCCTCTCAGCCCGTGATGCGTGACGGTCGGCGTGCTTAGCTCAACACTTCCGGTCGACGCTTGCTCTCGGATTTTCCACCGTTGTGACAATAGGCATTTCCAGGTGTTTATGCTCGATTTATCTTCAATGACTCCTGGATTTGCCGCAGCATCCGAGATGGCTAGTAAAAGCAAACAAACTCCTTTTACCTCGTGGAGTTCTGCATGTTTGGAAATTTGGCGGGAGTGCCGCGGTCCGTTGACGCAGGTGCCAGCGCTGTCGTTGCGTGACAATGACGGACAATAGTGCGGGGTAGTGGGCAAATCACTAAAAAGCAAGATCGCCAGGGACATACATAGTAAATGTTGCCCGACATTCACCTTCAAATAAGCCTACTAGACATTCATCCGTACTGTCTCATCCAATCCAGCAAGCCAGTCACTAAACCGGAATGATGGCGCCAAGAATTTGGGCAATTGGAAACCATCGTTGCTTTCATTGAAAACACCGATAGCATCGTGATTCCTAAGAGTGGCGGCAATAGCGACATGCACGGCCCTACGGCTACCTCGAAATACCCGATCACGAAGCAGCGCACTGAACCAACAATGATTGCATTTACCCTGAAATATCTCGTGTTCGTGTTTATAGCAATAATGATATGGTATTGTCTGACGGGCAAGAAGTGCCAAGTTTTCACCTGGCCTGTCGCCCCAGTAAGTTCAACCCATATTTCCGAGCCACGAGATACATTCTTGCACTCCGAGGGACGAAGTAATACAAGAACCAGGCAAATAAGGAAGAACCGCCACCCCAGAACCAAATGGGTCTGTTCTTCTTCTGTATTGCCTTCACTACACTGCGGGCATACTCGTCCGTGTCCGCAGCTCCGTTTTGCGACGTAGTAACTCTTTGGAGCCAGAACTTGGTCACGGGGAGGTATCTCGAATTATCGGGAAGGGTTGGGCTTGTCTCGCGAACTAAATCATGTATTAGATGCAATGCACAATGAATACATGCGTACCTGCATCTCGGATAAGCCGGTTTGTCTTACCTATATTACTCTTAACACCACCAGTGATAATAGTCAGAACATCAACACTGCGTAAATCGTTAGCATTGCCCTTGGAATACGCACTTTCGAGAGAATCAGACTGACCCCAAAGGCTTGAGCTCCATTCGGAGGCAATCTCCGTAGGCGTGAAGCGCAGCTTTACTGGCATTGTATGCTGATGAATACGCAAGTGGCACAATCGGCGCGACGCTGCCAATGTTCACAACGCACCCTTTTGCGTTGATGAGAAGGTCAGAACAAGCTTTGACCATTCTCATGACGCCCAAGACATTGACGTCAAACATGGACGCCACAACACCGTCAACATCCAAATCTAAGGCCGGTCGGTGAGTTGCAGAGCCGGCGTTGTTGACTAGGACGTCGAGGCGATCGTTCGTAATAGCCGATATTCTCTTGACTGCTGCTGTCACGGAGTCGGTCGACGTCACATCCAGCTCAATGGCAACCATGCCCGGTTTAAGCAGTTCGCTGATGGCAGATGGTCTCCGCACCGCGCACAGAACAAAATAGCCTGCGTTGTGAAGCTCGGTAGCGAGCGAGCCGCCAATGCCTCCAATTCCGGCGCCCGTCACAAGAGCTGTCTTCTGCCCAGCCTTGGGGCCCTCTGCATTCTGGTCAGACATCTGCAAAGTGTCTGGAGGTTCTTGTAAGTACGAGCTCTCTATTTATGCAGTGCAGAGCATCAACAAATTTCAAGCTGGGGGAGGTAAATTGCCGCACGTGCGATGCCCTCGGTCGAGCGGCTGGGTGCCAAGCCTCTTGTGCGTGCGACGAAACGAACGCGGGACCTCGACTTCTCCGCCGAATAAATGAGCTGCGTGTTGAGCGCGGTTGACGGGGGCTTTTTTAGTTAGGGTGGTTGAGTACCTCGATTTGCTGCTCCGGGTGATGATGGCGGCGATTCGTTATGTCGAGGTCTAGAAGTGTGCTTGGGGTGCTGCCACTCAGATCCGATCATTTAGTCGATCTGCCGAGGTTAACTATGGGGCGAGATCCAGCGGCGGCCCCTCACTATAACTCTAGGTAAGCTCCGCCTGTGCACGTTGCAACACACCGAGCCAGTGCTGTCACTCAACTGAAGGGGTCGCACTTCCAACTGCCACGACGCGCATAGCGTATTAAACGTACTCGGGCACTTATACTTGAGTACATTGATTTCTTAGTATTACGTGCAAGATGTACCATCAATCACGTCGAAAGAAACGTTATTAGCAGACAAAGCAGGGGATAGAGAGAAGGAAGACTGCGGTAAAGAGCGATCATCAGAACTCCTCCATACCCCGGCGACAGATATATATTTTCACCAAATATTGACTAGTGGCCGGCCACCAAGCAATCAAGCCACACCACCAGTTGACACAGATTTCCAGTTGGCTATTCCGTACACGTATACGTACATTAGGGTGCATCGATACTGACACTCCCTCCTCTGTGATGCCAGGGCACGCACGCTTCCTAAGACGTAGGCGTCATGGGCACATCCGGCCGCAGCCAATCAAACGTATCAAACAGCTCAAAATTGAAATCCAAATGCATGGAATCCAAGTCCAAGTTTATAGGCGGCCAGCTTTCATCCTCCTTCGCGTTCAGCGTGTGATCCAACACCGCCCGTATAACCGAGCTGCAACTTGCGCACATGTCGCCATTTGTGCCGGTTGGACCAACCCAGTCCAGAAATCCAATTAGAAGACTCAGCTGCTGAATGATGCTAGATCGTGTGATTTTGAGGTTTTGAGTATGCTTGCCACTGAAACTTGCGTTCAAAAGCTCCATGCAAAGGATTCCGCCTCCGGGTGTAGCGTACGCCATGACCTGCCAGAACATCATATCAGAAGGTGGTTCAAAAATTCGTAGAGAACGGTATGGGCTTGAGTCAATCCCACAACAACCTACCAGCCAGGCAAAATCCTCTCGTAATAGACTGAGACGGTCCTTGTTGGTCCAGAATAATAGGGCTTTGGACACCAATTCAAAACTTGTGCTTATCAGCTCCCCATTGTCAGTATGCCCATGCCTCAGCAAAAGTCGCTCCACTACAAAAAGATTCTGCATATGCTCTAGTTTAATAAACAGTTGCGTGGACAGCCGCAACGTGTCAGTAGACGGGTTGTCGAAGTCTCCATCGCGATAAGTTGCCGACTCCGGGAATCCAGCCATTGTCTCAATTTCGCGACCCTTCAAGTCCCTAATCACTTGTTAGTCAAGCCACAAAGCTACAGATAAATATTGGATTGGGGTGAAGCTACAGCAAAGACTCGATCGTAGCAAGCTTCGAGTTTCCTAGGGCTATTTCAATCAGCTCATCGCGAATCAACGCAATGAAGTAGCGACATCGAAGAGCCGTCGCAGCAAAAAGCCCGCCTTTAGTGTTCCATCCATTTTGGTCGAGCGACCGAACATACTCAGCAACTTGGGCCTCATCCGCCAAAATTTCGTCATCGTCTAGGTCCAATGGTGGCGGCGTGGAAACATAGCGACGACTGATTTGCGGTGGTCTTCCTGTAAATAGGGTTACAACCTTGTCCATTATGAAAACATGCGCAGTAACTCTTCGTCGGGCTTCCGAGCTCAAACACGGCTGGTATGATGGCGACGATGATTCCGCATGAAACCCGAGAAAAGTCAACATTGCAACCGACTCGGCCATGGCTCTCCAGCAGGATAGACCTAGAGGTCACTTGTCAGCAACCGTGGTTTGGAAAAGCCTGGCATAGCCGGCACACAAGACCGCCAGTTTGCAGCACACTTACTTGCATCTCCAGTAATGATAGATTCCGCTACGGTTTGTCTTATACACAGCTGCACCAGGATGCTATTTCCGTCTGAGAATCTTCGGGCCAGATCTATGGTCAAGCCCAGGCAAACTCGCGCTACTTCCCGCCAGCGCCCTTTGAAGCTTTCGTTGGATATGTCTTGTTGGTCGGACAATCGGCGCTTGCCTATCTCTTTTATGGAAAAAAGAAGTCCTAGTGATTCCCACCTCAAGTTACGGTCGGAAAACTGCGCAATCCATCCATCCGGGTCAGTTATAGTGTCATCCAAGGGCTGGATAGTATTTCGAGTCAGGTACATGGCCATCTTTTCCAATTCCGAGTCCTTGCGTTTAAGCCCAAGATAACTTCCAAATTGACTGTAAAGTGACTCGAAAATCCGCTGCGCAGCTAGTCTCGCCCATCCATCATACGGATGCGGTGCTATCAATGGAGGGATAAGACCTTCTACATATGATGGTATGCTGCGCAAAACGACCAAACACATTTCCCGCGTGGGCGAGAGCAACACTTCAGATTCACTTCTGGATCGCTGCTTCTGCTTAACTTTTTCAGGTACCGGCAGGCAAGCTTGAAAGCCCTGGAGAAGAGAAAGCGTCTGTGTGGTCTCATCATACACGGCGGAATGACTGGTCATGCCAAGAAATCCAGTCCCAGGGCCAGAGGGCAACTCGACAGATGATGTGCCCAATTGCTCCGCGTTCCCTTCAGTACGAGTCTGCCCTATAGTTCCGGTAGACAACGCCCTGCCGGATACGGATACTAGAGGTGATGATGTCCCGGCGAGCGTGTTGAAGTCAAGGTCCTCGTCATTTCCGATGGGACTGTTCGGGCGCGGAGTCAGCCTGGTGTTGCCAACAATGTATACACATTTCTTGGCTTGGTTTCTGGCTCGACATCTGTTGCAGACCGGCTGTGCATGGTCACAGGCAACCTTCCTCTTCCGACACGGATCACAAGCCTGGAGACGCCCGTTTGGCCGTCGAGGGGCTTGCTTGGATGGAGAGGAGATCATGTCCGCGTCGAGCGTGCAGATTGGCCTTGTTGTTTAGCAACGCATATCTGTTAACATAACACTCGGACGATTTTCTTCTGCTATATTCAGTGTGCCAGTCGCAATTCTTGCCGTGATTGTCGCTCGCGATGTGCATCGCCAAACATTTCCGTGACCTCTAACAAATTGGAAGGGCATGACGCACGAGTGATCGCGTTTGAATGCGCAACTCCATGCAACTTGGCTAGCTAACCAACTAATTGAATGTGGGGGACTCCAGGCCGCTGATCCAACCAGCTCCCGTTAGTGCAAGGTACGTAGCGGCGGCATGAGGATTAATGAAGTGATCTCCAAGGGTACGCGGGCCGTATGGACTATTGGTCGCAGATAAGAGCTGCGACACAAAGTTTTCGAATCTTGCTTCATACTATTTGTAATAATACTGCCGTTTTTATTTATTTTGAATGTCCGTGATGAAGTCACTCCAATTCCCTTCCGTCAAGGAAATAAAACGACTTCAAGCCAGGCGCCAAATATAAAAGCACAACTGCAAAAGACAAATCAATAGGCACGATAAACTCTAGAGGAAAATAACGAATGAAGTTTATCCATGACCGTAATAACCTTGCCGTAGCGACAGGCATGAGCCGGCTGATGTCGTAGTTTTAGGGTAGCTCTTTCCGTCTCAGGTTACAAAACCGAACTCACCTTATTACAGTGGGCCTCTGGTAATTCCGAGCCAAAAAACAACCCAGTCGTGTAGAGTGGTGGCTCGGAATTACTGCTGGGGTACGGAATACTGTAGGTTGTACGGAGTAGGTAGTTACGGAGTACTCCGTACTGGCCTCGAGACACTCTGCTCAACAACACAACAGTGCCGAGATCATTCTTGTCCTCGCCACGACTGTCTGAAAATTGCGACAATTCGCGTAATAAACCTTTAAACCGGGCTCCAAAAGTTCTCTATTTCGACCAGTTGGTCTCGCACGTTTTTTTTTTTTGGCTGACTCGGTGCTGCTGGACGAAGCGAGCATTTGGTAACGACCCAGCCAATCGGTACTGCTATTTGTTGCACATGTCGACCATTGGCTCTACTCTACCATCATCGCGCAGTTAGTGGTGCGTGTGCGAGAGCCGCGCTGTGGCGCACTAGATGCCAAACCCAGACGGACCCCCTTGCCTGTTTTTTAGCGGGATTATGCTGGACGTTCCTGATTCAGACCAACCTGCAGGCTCCAGATATTGATGGAAAGGGTAATATGGCATGCGACCTTGAACAAGCGTCACCTAAACACGAGTCTCCTCCTGGCCTGGGTTGCGTTCTCCATTTCGGCCCTCTCATTCTTCTTGGCGGCGGGCTGGAAGACCCGCTTGGACGAAAAAAATAAAAAAATAAAGAGAGCCCATTGTGAGCCGTTGAACTTGTCTGTGATCAGGCGAAGAGGTAAACCGGCCGACAGCGACTAAGCGATCTTAGATAGACCGCGAGTGTATAAAAGCGACTGACTGCTGCGTACTGAGAGGGCAAGGATGAATAGTAACGGACGAAAATGGCGATGAAGGCCGAATCTGTGGTGGATCTTCCTAATTCTTCATCAAACGTACCTAAGCGCGCTGGCTCGTGCTCAACCATGGTTGCATAGGTGCTCTGGGATGCCAGTCTCCCGCACGTCGGCCTCACTTCCGAGTTGGGACATTGAACTTTTATGGTAAAAGTGGATGTTTGCTACATGCTTATTGGTCTGCTTGCCTGAGTAGTGTCAATATGGAGTGGTTGACATGGATTCAATAATAGTGGCGTCATGAAACTGGCATGTCTGTCAAGTGGGACATCGGTTATTGCAGGTTCTGGATGCCTCAAAGAGGGACGCAGCGACCCCGTGTGTCGCGTGCCATATTTGGGGAGCACGTGCTCAACCTATAATGCTTCTCTTTGGCAGGAGTTATGATATTAGAGTAAGAATGCTCATGTGGCACCATTGGCTTTCTGTCCATCTGCGCGCTTGTGGGTGCTGACTTTAAATGGCTGGTGTAGCGAAGCAACGCAGTCCTTTGTCATCTCATGCCAAAATGCCCATGAACGTAACTCTTATGTCACGAAAGATATTCCATAGCATTTTCATAAACAAACTCCAATGTTCCTTAAGT
Source organism: Conoideocrella luteorostrata (assembly GCA_032433595.1). Taxonomy (NCBI): domain Eukaryota; kingdom Fungi; phylum Ascomycota; class Sordariomycetes; order Hypocreales; family Clavicipitaceae; genus Conoideocrella; species Conoideocrella luteorostrata. Next base: position 103,275 of record JASWJB010000090.1, read on the forward strand.
TGTGGCCATGCCATGCTGACCTCCTCGACCGCACACGTGCTCTTCCTGGGCAACCATCATAATTTCGAGCTGGGTCCCGCAAACACTGCTCCGCGCAATGTGCCCCATAGAGGACCATATTTTCTTGCACTTTTGGACGGAACAGGTAACGAGAAGCATGGCTTCCCCTGCATTGAACCATTGAAATCGAATCCAGCGCTGGGGAATTAAACTCGGTGGAGTCGATAGGAGGGCCTGGCTGGAGTGGTATATAATATGAGGCGGGCATCCCCAGGTACATAGTCTCGCTTCAAAAACCTGGAGTGCTTGAGTCACTAAATTGGATCAATCCCGCCCAGTACGGGGCCATCTCTGTCGCAGTAGACACTCTATTTCTGTTGAAACAACCGCCGTAGGGTGAGCTGAGGCTTCGTCATGAGTAACATGAATGTTGAACAGGCTAAAGAGGCGGACAACCACGACGTCCAGGTCCAGCAGTCCAACGAGCCGACTGATCGACCATACAAGAGTTTTTGGCAGGCCGCTCTTCCCGTATTTGCCTGCGGTGCTGGTCTGTTCTCTGATGGTTATATCAACAATGTAAGCACTCTGTGAACTCGACGGTCAATCTATCGGTACTAATACCCCGGACAGGTTATCGGATCCGTGAACACGGTGCTTAAACTTCAGTACGGCAACGAATATACAAACTCGGAGGCGTCCAAATATGTAGCCGACATAGCATTTGCTGGCACGGTCGTTGGCCAATTGGTGTTCGGGTACCTGTCGGATAGCTGGTCTCGTTCAAACTCCCTCGTCGTGTCCACAGTTATCCTTATCATCTTCACGGCTCTTGCCTCAGCTTCTTATTTCCATGGCGATACTATTGGCATGTTCAACATGCTTGCAGCTTGGCGATTCTTTGTTGGTATTGGCATCGGAGGTAAGAACATCGCGCATCATCGCCCGACGCCGCAAACATTTGAAGCTAAGTGTCCCAGGTGAATATCCCGCCGGAAGTGTAGGATGCGCTGAATCAACCAGCGATCTCAAGAAGGGTACTCGACATCGGTGGTTCATTCTCTTTACCAACACCATGATTGATGTTGGTTTCGTTTTTGGAGCCTTCCTACCTTGTAAGGGCGCCGTCAATCCCGCATCGAAGTCGCTCCGTTCTAACCAACACCAGACGTGATTGCCGCGGCCGCACATAACACCCACCTTAGTACGATATGGAGAACGAGTTTGGGTGTTGGTGTCGCCTTCCCCCTCGTTCTCTTAGTGCTCCGTATGCGGTTGAAAGAGCCGGAGGAGTTCACCCGCGAGGCCATGCGCAAGCAGACGCCATACTGGATGGTTCTCAAATTCTACTGGTTTCGATTGTTTTGTGTCAGTCTCGTATGGTTCTTGTACAACGTAAGTGCTACTGCTGCTTGTGATGCATTGCCGGATCAATGGGTCTAAACATGACAATAGTTTTCTGTATACGCTTTTGGTATCTACTCTTCATCAATCCTGAGCGGTATTTACGGCAAAGACGCTCCGTTGACCACCATTTTCGGGTGGAACACAGTCATCAATATGTTCTACCTCCCCGGCTCCATTATTGGCTCGTTCGTCAGCGACAAGCTGGGACCCAAGTATACTCTGATTCTCGGAGTTAGCATTCAGTCTATCGTGGGCTTCATCATGGCGGGCGTTTACGGCAAGATTTCTGAGAAGATTGCCCCATTTGCAGTTGTCTACGGCATCTTCCTGTCCTTGGGTGAACTGGGCCCCGGTAACAACATTGGTCTCCTGGCCGCCAAGACCTGTGCAACGGGCGTGCGCGGCCGCTACTACGGCATTGCTGCTGCTGTGGGTAAGATTGGTGCATTTGTTGGCACCTTGGTCTTTCCATACATCCAATTGGCTGGAGGCAATGAGGTAGAGTCGGCGCAGTACCCTTTTTGGGTCGCTTCGAGTCTCTGCATCCTTTCCGCCATCATCGTATTCTTCTTCATCCCCAACATCGGGCAGGACACCATCGCCGACGAAGATGTTCGGTTCAGAGACTACTTGGAGAGTCAGGGCTGGGACACGACGCAACTTGGTGTAGTCGCCCGGGACGCAGAGACTTCACTGGCAGAGAAATCCGAGGGCGCTAACAAGACCGAGTAACTTCGGGCACCAAAGTTAGGCTGAAGATGGCCCTGACTATTGTAATTTAGAGAAATGTAAATGAATTTGAAGTTTTCCCGCTGTAAACGGATACGTCCCGACTATATGACCCCATCTCTGCGAAGCCGAGCGATTTCGTCTTGAACTAGTCCAATCTCGCCCAAGACCAACTCTGTGTGCTCTCCTAGTTGCGGAGCCCTAGAACGAATAGATGGCTTGTCTTTGCTGAATTTAACAGGTATACCTGCCAGGAAAGCTTGTTAGAGGCGCGTTACGACTGTACAATAGGGCAGTGTTCGGCGTACCTAGTATTCGGGTGGTACCCGACTGGGCGGACTCATCTTCAACCTCAACGATCATGGCTCTGGATACTGTTTGCGGATGGCTGAACACCTGTTCCATAGAATTGATTGGCCCGTAAGGCATGCCGCTGCCTTCAAAGACCCCCAGCCAATCACTCGTTTTCTTCTCCAGGAACTTGGCGTTCAAAGCATCTCCAAGTGCCTGCCTGTTCTTCACTCTTGACCCATTGTCCACAAATCTCTCATCTCGGGCCACGCTCTCCAGGCCGAGAAGGCGACACAATGAAGAAAATTGGCGATCGTTCACAGCTCCAACCACAAAATAAGAGTCGGCGGTTTGGAAGCAGTCGTATGGAACAATGCTAGGGTGGGCTGTGCCCCATCTCCGGGCCTCTTGTCCGGCGTTCAGCCAAGACATTGCGACATTTGCCAGCAGGGAGACCTGGGTTTCGAAAAGAGAGGTATCGACTTGCTGTCCTTTGCCGTTTAAATCCCTTGATCTCAGCGCGGCTAATATTGCCCCATGAAGATAGAGCCCTGTGCACATGTCGGTGAGGCCAACGCCGGGCTTCATCGGCCTGCCGTCGCTTTCTCCGGTGATGTGCAGCAATCCTGCTTCCGCAGCAGCAATCACATCATAACCGGCCCGTTTAGAGTACGGCCCGGTTGAACCATAACCTCCTGGGAGTCAGTTTGGAGCATTGATATTGGGGTTTGCAGCACTCGCACCTGAAATACTAGCATGAATAATGTCCGGCTTCACTTTTTGCATCTCTTCATAGCCAATTCCGAGCTCGTCCAATTTGCCGGGGACGAAGTTGTCGATTCTACCTGTTTGTGAGCTTAGATTTAAGGCGAATATCACTTCTACAGCAAACATACACTACGTCCGCATGGCTGATAAGCCTGAGAAGTACGTCTCGTCCCTCCCTATGCTTCAGGCTGAGAGTCATGGATCTTTTGTTGCGGTTGACGTTAGAAAAGTATGCAGATGACTTTGTATCCCCCTGCTTCCAAATCTTGTATTCCCCGTCAGTTCTCCATGATCGGGTGTCGTCCTACAGATGACTGTTAGTCGGGCGTTTGAGGTCCTCTATCTTGAGCCACTTACACCTATCGATGGGTGCTCGATTTTGAGCACTTCTGCACCATAGTCGGCTAAAATTTGACTACAGAATGGCCCCTTTGGCATTTGTCAACCACCAGCCCCCATGGCACGCATGATCGCAACAATTTACTCACGGCTAGTACCCTGCTGAGATCAACAATTCTTACACCGCTCAACGGTCCATGGTTTGTTGCATGAGCGTGATTTAGTTGAGCCTTTGACTTCGTGTGAATCCGCAGCACTGATGCTCTGACACTGCAACGGGAATGCCTGAGAGTCTGCAGGGCGTCGTGCACCGGCAGCCAACGGGTAGCCATTTGCGAACCTGTAGCAAAGCCAACCAGGGGGAAAATTCACTTCAAGGCGATATCAAGTACACCACTCCTTCATAATCTCTGCGAGAAGAAAAGGCTGGAGGAAGACAGGAACATCTACCAGTGTGTAGTATTGACGCGGCTATTCGAATCCTAGATCCGAGACCAAACTAATGAACCGCACATGGTTCATGAATTCTGAACTCTGGGGCGGGGTTTCGGTAAGCAGTAGCGGGATCTTGGCATCTAGCCGTGGACGGATACCCCAGGTTTCCCCGCGAAGCCGCTTCTTGGCCGGCACCGACTCTTCGCACGACGGACTGAACAAAGTCAGTGTTGAACATTTTCGTAACTTCAACTTGATGACTTCAATACAATCACACCATAGGACCAAATTTGTTTACCCAGGAGAGCCGGCCAGCCAAACACAATCCGGTTAAGGTAAAGCCAGGTCGCGGGTCTAGCCTGTGTCGATAACTTAAATATATTATCAACCGACTAACGACCAACCAAGATGCTCGCGAGAAGACTTCACATCAGGCGGACCATTACGTCTCAATTAGCGACCCAAGGACGGCATAAAATTTCCAGTGCAAGAGCTACAGAATATTTGCAATGCCATGATCCAGATTTGACAGAATCCCAACGAACGGTGCGGGAAGCAATTGGAAAGATATGCCAAAAGTACCCGGATGAGTATTGGCTAAAGCGTGAAAAATCCAAGGCTTTCCCAGCCGAACTGTACCAAGATCTAGCTAGGGGGGGCTGGCTGGGTATTTGCCTCCCTGAAAAGTATGGAGGATCCGGCCTGGGAATCGCAGAGGCAAGCACAATGATGCAGACGATTGCGGAATCTGGTGGTGGCATGCAGGCAGCCTCGGCAGTGCACATCAACATTTTCGGGCTGGAGCCGGTCGCCAAGTTTGGGACAGAAGCGCAAAAAAAGCGGTTTCTGGAACCTCTTATTGCGGGCAAGGAGAGGGCATGTTTCGCCGTGACGGAGCCCAACACGGGACTTGACACGCTGAGGTTGCAGTCGAGGGCGGTCCGCGAGGGTGATCACTACATTCTCTCGGGCCAGAAGACGTGGATAACCACTGCACAAAGCGCCAACAAGATACTGATACTGGCGCGCACGACCCCGTTGGACCAGGTAAGGAAGAAATCGGAGGGGCTGTCGCTCTTCTACACGGATCTGAATCGCAACCCCCAAATCCAGATCTCCGAGATCGACAAGATGGGTCGCGGAGCTATTGATAGCAACACGGTCTTGTTTGACGGGTGGAAAGTGCCCATTGACGACAGAATCGGAGAGGAAGGCCACGGTTTCAAGATGATCATGCATGGCATGAATGCGGAGCGAATATTAATTGGCTGCGAAGCGCTTGGACTGGGATATGCCGCGTTGAGACGAGCCGCGCTGTATGCCAAAGAACGTATTGTGTTTGGTCGGCCGATCGGACAGAACCAAGCAATCCAGCATCCTTTGGCCGACAGCTGGATGCATCTCGAGGCGGCTCGGTTGATGCTGTCGCAAGCTGCAAAGATGTACGACCAAGGCTACGAGGACGGAGAATTCGCAAATGCGGGCAAATACCTCGCCGCCGAAGCCGCCTTCCAGGCCTGTGAACGGGCTGTCATGTCTCACGGCGGTATGGGATATGCCAGGGAATACCACGTCGAGCGGTATTTGAGGGAGGTGCTGATCCCGCGCATCGCCCCTGTAACAAAAGAAATGATATGTAACTACATTGGGCAGAAAGTCCTGGGTCTGCCTCGGTCATATTAACAATACAGATGCGCTGTGGTTATGTTGCATAGTTATTCGAGTCATGGAGCAGTGCACGGAAGAACAAAGACTGCAATTTATCGGGCTGTTTGCGCATGGCTGGAACAGTTAGTAATTCATACAACGGGTTCGGCGCCTTGTGGTGAAACCCATGCGAATTGCCCTAGCATAGACATTACCAATGAATGGCCAAGAACATCGGCCAAGTCAGAGCAGGCCATAGTAGATCGACTGCACAGCTACTCCATACATAGTCTTTTCTTCCCGCTCCGCGTCCAAACCTCTCCGACAATGCTGGCTGGCTGGATGGCCCTGTTGGACGCTGTTCTCCACCAACCCCAATAGTCTACTCCGTACCCCGTAGAATGCTTGGAATCAGGCCGGGCAGTCGCCGGCGGCGCTGAAAGGAGCCAGGCCACGGGCGTGTACGGAGCAATTGAAGCAGCGACAAGATTAAATGGCTTTTTGCACTCCGCCGTATTCTGCAATTGAGGCGGGACAGAGGGGAAGTAGCCACGCACCTGATAGATTAATCGAGACATCGGGGCTTTCCCGACGCGCTCAGCCTCTGATCTGGATGTCTTGATTAATTTGTCGGCACCTTGGTAGCTACCCACTACCCAGAAAAAAGAGGCTATATTGGTGGCTGACTGCCTTTCGTGAATCTCCAATCGGCCTCGAAGTCGAATCCTACCCACCCACTACGGGCATCTGCCGGTGGATGCATTTGAAACCGGTGCGTCAGGCAAGGAGTCGTGCCGTCACTGGTGACGCTCTCGCTCACGGGATGCCATTGGCCAACCCCGTGCTCCTGCTCCCCGACTCTACGAAGGCCTTTTGGTGGCTCACGAACGTGTCCTGTTCATCGGGGCACCGTGGATGTTCCTCTCTGTTCCGCAGGTGCGTCTGTCCTTAAAATGACGTGGAAAGGGGCGGCTTTACGTCCTTGTGGTTGGGTTGGCCGTGTGCGCAGCCAACACGTTCGGTGATTATCCGAGCATGTTTACTGTATTTACCGTGTCTTGCTGTGGCGAAGTATGTGATGAGCACTCCCCCATGGCGTCAACAATAACGCCAAAAGCCTCTCATCACATATTACAGAGTACCGGGCACCGAGTGCGGAGTAGACCAGCTAGCTAGTCACCGGGTATCTTCAGGAAGTGCATGACGGGACGGCAGAGTTTGTTCACTCAGGAGTACGCCGTCCGCCCTCTGCTGGTCCTTGCGGCTCGGGCCAGCCGTAGCTATTTGGAGTCCTGTCGGGGTTTTATTTTTGCCCGATTCCAGTCCATGAAACGACTAATAATAGCCGCGACAGTCTGTTTGCGCGAATTGTTCATGCTGCTACAGGCTTTGTGCTGAGGGAGACTGCACTTGAACAGAAATGCGTTTCTATTGCGCGACTCAAGTCTCTGTGGGGAGACCGAGTATCTACGGCGTTGTATCACTGCGCTGTGGCTCATGTTGCACTGCCTGCCTGCCTGTCCCGAGCGAAGTCACGAAATAACAATGCCTAGCTAGTAAGCAAAACGTGCGCCAACAGGAAAGCTTAATCTCCAGATCCATGCAATGTACAGTCAGTGAAATATTGTTCGTTGCTCCATGCGGAGCAGACTGCAGATATATAAACCTCCAGACGCCCCCCCCGACCTCACCTGCCGATATTCTTCATCAACACTCAACTTCTTGTCTAAACTCAAATATCTGACCAGTATCGAATCTTTATAATCTTTTCACTCTTCATCTACATCAAACACTCAAAATGAAGTTCACCGCCCTTCTCATCGTCGCTTCCGCCATTGGCGTTCAGTGCGCCACCACGACCTCGACCGCGGCCACCTCTGCCGTTACAAAGGCAACCGACAAGGCTACGTAAGTTCCAGAATAGAAAATCCAAGATCAAATCCCCCCCCGGGGATCAGATGGTATTAACAAAGTTACTGCCTAGTACCACTGCCGCGTCCCAAAGCGGTTCCAAGTCCACCGCAGTCGCTACTACGACCTCCAAGGCCGGAGTTCCACGAAATGCCGCGGTCCCTGGAGCCGGTTTGGCTGCTCTTTTGGCCGTCGGCGCCTATGTCGCATAAAAATATTCCAGGATAGTCTAGATGAATGCAAATCTTTACCTCTATGGGTGTACGATAGGAAGATGTCTACTTTGTGTTTGAGATTGTCGCTTTCTCTAGTAACTTTAGTGCCTAGGTGTGCTTTGAAGAAGACTAGCCGAATGAAGGTTATGCCGGGGTCCAAATTAAAGTTCCCCCCCGTATTCCGTCTAATATGTGCCTTCCGTGGAGCCAGCCGAAACCTTCTAAGCTGTGGCGCTCGATGAATGACAGCGTTGCTATGTAACTAAGACGAAATATTGCTTTTAGAGAAAATGCGGCGTCTTCATAAAGCAAGAGCGAGCTATTATCTCTTTGGAAAAAAGCTGTTCATGAGATAGCCTGTGAAATCGCATCCCCACTGGCTCTGATTCCAGGGCCTCCAATACACTGCAATCTTTGTTACCACATGCAAATGTCTGTGAAATTGCAACAAACAAGTTGAATGTCTCTTAGAGTATGAATGCGCGGTGGTTCCCCAGGCACTGGTGTCATAGCCGGACTTTCCCAAAATCCTGGGCTCCATTGTGTGTCGCAGCCTTCCAAACGAGGCGCGACAAATCCACCGTCAGCACTCCGTACTCCGTAAGAATAGGCCCTAAACAGTGGTACGCCCAAACCAATACCAGCGAAGAAGCAGACCGACATGGTGCAATTCATGCAGTATGACTCCATTACTAGTAGACAACGTATTTTTGTTTTACTCTCGGCCAGTTCCGAAATGGAATGTCTCATTAGCGCGGCGTTTGCCCAGCTGGCCGTGCAGGCTGATGAGGCTAAGCAAGCCGCACTTGGGATGATCGACCAACGCCAGAGACCAGCTCGGCAAGGTTCCGTGGTTATTTACCCCTGAAACTTCTTGTCGCGGCACCAGTAGAACGAGTGTTGTCGTAGGACATTGGATACTCCGTACGGAGTGACTGTCGACTGCATCAGATGCCAAGCCGCGGTTCTGCGACGCTGGCGATCCCGTTACCTAGATAGCCCAGCTATTATCAACTGTAGCAACGCAGTGACTGGTGAGCGCTTGTATTCTAGCGCATGCGTCGGCGCCTATGTTGCCCTATTCGCTCGATACGAGATGTCACATTCGATCCCCGACGGCAGAAATGCTGGCAGACCGATCCGGATGCTCTATTGGTTCGGCAGGGGAATGCGCCACGACACTGGCAGTATGAGCCAAAAGCTCACATGTACTGCTGGCGAATACAACGCCATCTTATCAGTATTATTTTAAAATGCTTATGCCGAGAGATTTTATGGCAAGCGTCCCCAGGATTGTCTCTGCTCAAAGCGTAGACATTGCGCGACTTTGGCTATTAATTGTGATTCGAAGGCGCAGCGTGAACCACGTATGTTGGTTTCAGTGCAATGAAACCGTTCCGCTTGATTGAAATATTTGACGTATTGGTTGCAATTTTTTTTAATTTTTTTTTAAATTTTTTTTTTTTTTTGACTTGGTGCAATACCTGAGGCCAGTCAACCTCAGTAGAATGGGCAAGCACGCTGGGACATGAATGGTTGAAGCATAGATGATGCTTGAAACGGTGAATCTTGAGAGAACATGCTGTGACACCCAAGGGTTGCAAGACGGAAACAGGATTCCACGGCTTTGTAGTAGCGTTAGATTTTCTGAGAAAAGATGGCTTGATGGCAATGCATCACAAATACGGTCCACGTGAAAGCAGCAGCGCCACGAGATGTTATAGTCTTGTATATTGAGTGGTGGCAGCTTACCCCATGCTTTTCGGCCGAGAACACAGAACACACTCGGGCATAATTAAACCGAGGCATCGATTCAACCAAAGGGCAGAACATCATAACTAACTACTCAATCTAAATCGTTTTCGGCAGCTCCCTGCTTTTCCAAGAGATGCTGACAAAATACACTATATGCTGTTCGAGCTGAAATAATACCATGTTTTGCATTGCACGAAACCATAGAGTCGTGTAAACGATTGTAATGAACATGTCGGTCCGACGTCCTCGCGGGCCGCCGGTCGTCGATAATGCTGAGACGAATGATGCGTGGTACGACACCGACGACCTCACATCGCGGAAGGACGCTTGGCGTCTTGGATCTGGATTACCTGCTTTCTAGAAGCTATCAGCTCGGCGAGTTTGCGCCATATTATAATCGGGACATGTGCAAATGATACGATGCGCCAGTTTAGTGTTTGCAGGTGGAACCAGCTGTGGGATATAGAGATTCTTATATTAAGCATGATGAACTAACATGTGGTCTGCATGGCCTGATACAGCAGTCTAGAGGGGCTTGGTTTACATAAACCAAAAACGGTCAATTCTTCGAAACATAGCCTCTGATTTTACTAAATCTTGGGCAATGAGCTGCCAAGCATTAATTGCCTCGTCTTTTGGACATTAAAACCTAAACAGCTGCTACAGTCACTTCCACCGGGCTTGCTCTGGCCAAATACCGGAGATTATAAACACCTATCACTATGATTCCGAGGTAGTTGGGCGGTTAATACTGCTAATCGGCTCCACTGCAGGAATAATATTCGGCACAAGAAGGTAGCAGCACTAAGCGAGTAGTCAGCAGAGATTGGGTTGCTGTGGCGGGATTTACCTGCGAGGAAGTTCTGGTCTTCGAATGTAACAACCCAATTTCGGGAAGGTTACTTCGGAATCAAGTTGTAAACCTCATAAAAATCAGAACATTATATTTCTCGGTAAATCTACAACATACAAAAGGGCAATATACATATATAGGTCTCTTCAACTTTGTGAAGCTTGTTGTTAGATCCTAAACAATCAATCACTCAGACAGGTTTCAAGACAGTTCGCAAAGCCTCATTCTCAACAAAATCCGGCAATATGCGGTTCTCAAACCTCTTCGTTTTGCTCCCAGCCGTCTTGGCCGCTCCGCTCACGGAAAGGAGCGAGCCTGCGCCTCTCATTGAAGTCCAGGAAGACGTGAGGGCCAAGGTCATACCCAACAAGTATATCGTCATGTTTCGCAACAACATTGAGGTTGCGCAAGTGCAAGGAGCAATAGGAAACCACTCCGTGACCGCTGATTATGTTTTTGAGGATGTCATCAAGGGTTTCGCGGGGACACTCGATGATGCTGCCATAGAGGCTCTTCGCAACCGCCCTGACGTAAGGTCCACTACAATCACCTACGTATGGGGCTCGTACACACATGACTAAACCTGATTAAACTAGGTTGACTATATCGAGAGAGACACTGTTTTCAGCCTTGATTGCATCCCATTGACGGTCCAACGCGGCGCGCCTTGGGGCCTCGGCCGCATTTCCAACAGACGCAAGGGAATCAAGTTCTACCGCTTCCAGCGGTCCGCCGGAGCCGGTACCTGCGCATACATTGTTGATACAGGTATCGACGACAAGCACAAGGTAGGTAGAGTTGGTTACAAATGAGCACTTAGCATGCTAAGCCCCCCATGCAGGAATTCCAACGCCGTGCCAAGCAGCTCAAGTCCTTTATCGAAGGCCAACCGACAGACGGCCATGGTCACGGCACTCACTGTGCCGGAACCATTGGCTCCAAAACGTATGGCGTCGCTAAAAAAAACCAAGCTCTTCGGAGTAAAGGTACTGGATGACAGGGGCTCAGGCACCTTGTCGGGCATCATCGCCGGCTTGAACTTTGTTGCCCAGGACCATAAAAAGCAAAAGTGTCCGAAGGGAGTCGTCGTCAATATAAGTCTCGGCGGCCCGTACTCTAGAGCTTCAAACGAAGCTGTGGCGGCATTGGTTCGCAGCGGCGCCTTTGTCGCGGTCGCAGCCGGGAACGGCAGACAAGATGCCGCCAGAACGTCGCCTGCATCTGAGCATTCCGCCTGCACGGTCGGCGCGTCTGATATCAACGATAATTTCGCCGGCTTTTCCAACTTTGGAAAGTCGGTGTCCGTAATCGCTCCTGGTGTGGAGGTTCTGTCTACCATCCCGGGCGGAAGGACCGTGCGTTCTCCAAAATGTTCTCATCTAATGGCCGCAAATGAAGACTTGCTAACCAAGACAATCTCACAGGCAACTCTGACCGGCACCTCCATGGCCTCACCTCATATTGCTGGTCTTGCTGCGTACCTCGGCGCGAAGGAGAACATTCAAGGCGGGAACGTTTGCCGCCGCATCCAGCAGCTTGCTCTCCGGGGAACCGTGAGGACGGTCCCACGCGGCACTGTCAATGCCCTGGCATTCAATGGTGCTGGATCAAATTGTTAACGTGTTGACAGGCCAACGCGATTCGCAGTGAGTTGAAGACGAGGACATTCATTCTGTTCATCGGGCCGTTCAACACGGCTCATAGAGTAGTATAAATAAAGTACTTTCCGGAGCACAAAGTCTGTGTGAAGAAGCTACACGAATTGCATTTCGATGCAGAGTCAGGAAAGATTGGTTCTTATAAACTCCAGATCCTCTGTAATGTCTAGTTTTCTTCATAAGCGTATAAACCCTCCTCAAGACCCTTAATTTGAAGCGCCAATAGTTGAGAGTAGTACCGACAGAGCGCCATATTACCTCCGTGGTACCAGAACCCTGGGTGACCACTTCTCTGCCATATTGTACGCCATTCGCCCTCCTCAGTTAACCCCCATACATCTGCAACTCTATCGGCCACAGCATCCCCGAAAATTTGCCGTGCTTGGCTCTTCATGCTTTGATACCCGGTAGCCAGAACAATTTCATCCGCCTCAAGCTCAGAGCCGTCGGCAAAGCGTATGCCATGAGGGAGAATCTCGCTAATTTCTTGGCCTTGCTTTACCTTGATCTTCCCATCGACAATCAACTTCGATGCCCCGACGTCGATGTAGTAACCCCCGCCCCGTTGGTAATACTTGAAGAACAGCCCGGCGTCATCTGGCCCGTTGTCAACCTTGAATCCAACCTTTTGCAGCCCTTGCAGGAGGTCTTTGTCGTGTTCCCGCTGAGCTTTACCAACCTCCACCTGGATGGCCTTGAGCATGCTGTTGGGCATGCCATGGAGAATCATATCGGCATCATCAACGGGCGGCGCATCCTCTGAATAGAGTCCTTTGAGTGCTATGTCAGTAATGGAATAAGATGAGACGACATGTGTGCTCGATCGCTGCACGATGGTCACGTCATAGCCCTTTTCCACAAAATCTTGCGCAATGTCATGCCCGGAGTTACAACAGCCCACCACGACAGCCTTTGAACCCCGGCCTTCATCTCGAGCTCCTGAAAACTCTGCCGAATGGCAAATGCTATGCCCAGCGAAATTCTCGATGCCCTTGATCGTTGGTAGGTATTTCTGGCCCGAGTGGCCTGTGGCTTGTATGATATGGCGGGGATGAAAGGTTCGTGTTTCCGACGATCCATCGGCCATTTTGCGCAGAATGCCAACTGTCCAGGCGCATTTGCTATCATCCCAGGAAGTGCCAATCAGCTCTGATCTCATCCACACGTTCAATTCCATGATATCTGCGTATGACTGAAACCAATCCGCCAGCTTGTCCTTGGGCGTGAAAATGGGCCATTGTGGAGGAAAGTTCATATACGGCATGTGGTCAAGCCACACTGGGTCGTGCAATACTAATTGGTGATAACGATTTCGCCAGTTGTCTCCAATGCGCTCGTTCCTGTCGATAATGAGGGCATTCACCCCGAGCATTTTCAACCGAACCGCCGCCGTCAAACCAGCCTGTCCCGCACCTTTTGATGTGCTGTTAGATACATCTGGTAACATGTTGGAAGGAATGATTTAGGATTAAGTGACGAACCGACAATGAGAACGGCAGGTTTACTGCCATCTGTATAATCTCTGGCCAGTGCCCTTCGATCTGCCCAGTTCTTTCTCCCCGGCTGGCCACCATGGCTGACGCCCTGAGGGCGACCGAAGAAAGTGCCTTCATCATGGCCCTTCAGTCCGCGCAAGCTTGTATATATAGTAAAAATCTTCCACCCTCCATCCTCGTACGCCAGTCGAATGAGACCATCTCCGGATCCTAGCACGGATTCAATTGACAAGAATGCATGGACCCCAAGCACTTTGCCTGCGCCGTCAAGCGGTGCCAGCATGGGTTGACGGCTCGGGGTGCTCTTGTCAATGGTAATATTTTTGATTCGAAATCCGTCCTTAGACTTTGCGCACATCTGCAGAAATTCTGCTATGGGCACAGGTCCTTGGATGGTTCGGAAATTCCATGAAAGCATCAAGTGGTCACGCCAATAGCCATGCGAGGTGAATAAACTAGCCGTAGTCTTGAAAGTTGGATCGGCCAGACTCTTGTTGAGCTCGTTCACCACCTTCTCAACTGCATCGCAAGGGTCAACATTTCCAGCGTCTGTTGGCTGGGGGAATTGTGTAAGGGCAATATTGACGGTGCCAGGTAAGAACTGCACAGTCGGTGGGGTTCCGTCTACCGCAGCAGTAGCCATTGTTGCAGTTGTTGAAGTTGTCGATGTTGTCGACGTACTGGTCGTGAGTTTATGGATTCGAGTGTTGCTTGGTTGAGGGGTTTCAGCCGCCTGTGCGAGTGCGGAGCGACCTTTTTATCAGTTTCGGTGCCCAACTTATCATTGCGAAGAAGCAGCCCTTATCCCAGCAGGGTCAGTTCAGCCGCTCGTTGTACCGCTCATTGTACCACGGCAGGTGCGCGCGCAGTGATGTCAATTATTGTGTCACTGTGGCGGGGCCTTCTTGCAGGACACTAACGACATCCGATGGGCCGGGCGAATGAAGCCGGGAGATGGGAGATGGGGGAAAGGAATACGCATGGGCGAAGCACTTTGCCGGCAGATGTTGATAAGAGTAGCCGTTTCAATTCAAATGCGTCTACAGAGTACAGAGCAAATTGTAGTTATTCTCCTTGTGTAGCTCCGTCAACGAACAGGCCTCCTCGTGCGTGACGGGATATGGACTGCACCAAAGATAGGTGACGGTACTGTTTATGTTTCCTCTAAACTCTCAAATTCATTATTTTAATTAGCTAGCAGTCTCTCTAGTCGCTTACCAACACCAGTACTCCAGATATCTATATTTTTGTACCACCAGTGCGCTAGGTACAGAGAAATGCTAAATAAACCTACCCAGCCAATTACGTAACCTCCGGTCCTGCCGAAGTGTTCGAAAAGCCTTGGCATAACCCAGAATCCAAGGCTATGTAAGATTGGTCCGTGGATGAGATACAAAGAGAAACTGATCTTTCCTAGGTACTGTGCCACGGGACCCTCCAGAAAGTTCGAAAGGAGAGGGCTGCGAATGACGCAAGGTAGCAGAAGAAGGGCGCCAATCGGCTGGTAAAACATCCAGCCACCGAAGGGAAGGTAATATCTTGGAACGAACCAAGAAAGAAACACAAATCCCGGAGTGTACTCGGCGCCAATGTCAGGGTATGAGAGTAAATAAAGAGCAGTTGTAAAGGCGGCCCAACGAGCAACTGCCGACTCACATATCCTGCTGAAGCTAAAGCTAGCGTCCGTGGCCGGCGAAATGGAAGCCCTGTGTTGGGACTTTTCAGCCAAGGACGTCCAAATATCCAGATCCGACAGCATTGCCCCTCCCAGAAATGTGGCCATGTCCCATCGGCCGAATGCTAGGCTGTAGACAGAGAGACACCCCGCAAGGCTAAGTCGCCACTTTGGTTTTAGAGCCAAAGTGCCTAGCAGAAAAATGTATATAAGCATTGAGCCACGAAACTCTACAGGAATCGTCCAGGTATGCGGGTCATATCGAGGGTAGTAATTGTTGGCGTTGAACGGATTGGCCCATTCTGCGTAGACCCGACCGAAGTCTTGCAATGCATGTGTCAAATTGCCGTGCATAAGGGGATGCTCTTCCCATGATCCGCCGTACTGGACCCATTGCAAGCGGCTGAAACCCTTGACCTCAACTTCGAGAGCTGTTGGGGGAAGAAGTTGCGACTTGCGGTGTAAGCACACCATGTCAGAGAAAACGGCAGCACCGTCCAGGTAGCCAGAGCTCCGTAAACCCATATAATCCGCGATACCAGGGGCTCCAACGGCGGGGAACGATCCTGCAAAGCAAGATTTGGTCATCTGGGCAGTTGTCACACTGCCATTAATGAAGATTGAATCCGGGCCTTTGTATATGGCGGTTTCCGACCGAAAGGTGCCCGTCTGAGCTAGTAGTGCCACTATGAGCATACTCAAGGTGGGCGGGATATACAAGCGAAACACACGCCGGAAGACGGCTGATGAAAGATTTCGCCGAAATGTTTCCCAATCACGTTCGTGTATTGACCTGATGATGTGCCGACAGAGGACATAGCCAGAGATGGCGAAAAATACAGCAACCATAGGCCGGCCACGATGTAAGAGACATATGATTGGCAGGGAGAGCCAATTCATATATGGCTCTGGAGATCGAGGGCCCATCATACCATAGGACAGCATGATTGATTGGGTCCACGGCCACAGAAAATGGTAATTGAAGACTGCGATGCAGGCAATTCCGCGGAGTCCATCGAGACATTCGACCCTATTCCCACGGGGTCTGGAGCCCGAGGCTGACTTGGAGGCGTTTTCGTCAAGGCCATTATGATCGTGATTGAGGTCGTGGTCATGATCGTGGTCGTAGTCGTGATCGTGATCGTGATCGTGATTGTGATTGTGGCTGTTGGTATGGTCTTCGTACTGAGGTAGCAGGCTAAGCTGCTGTTCACGGTCGCATTCTAGGGCAGGCTCCCGCCCTACGCCAGAAAGCATGCTGGCCTCTCGACTACACGCTGGGACTCTCTACAGCGGGACATCGGAGAGAATGCAGTCAAAGCTGAGTGTTGAAGGTGTATATATTTGCAGAAAGACGGAAATGAGCTCCTTGCGGATTTACTAAGCAAAGGTTGATAGCGACTGGGGAGTGTTGGGTCGGACCAGATGGGTTTCAGGAGTTGCTGCATGACTATCTTCTTCTTGGGAAGGAATCACTGACTGTTTCACGTGGGGCGGGTATAGCTTCTAACAGGGCGCATTGCACCGGTTGAGTGGGTAACGGACGCATTGCGAGCGAACCAGACGGGAGGATGCACAGCTATCACGCAGGATGTGCACATCACTACTACCCAGGCGTGGATAGGGAGGTATCCACGTCTGGAAGATTTCAGTATTGGTTACACAATAACTTAATTTGTGTCTTTACAGGCTGCCAGCTGCACTGCCCGCCTGCACAGAGCGGCATCGAGCGGCACAGAGCTACTGAGATAAGACAACAGTTACCCCGTACAGATAAGCTGCTGGAGAAATTTCAATGACCGCATTTCCGCAGTGAGACATTATGCTTCATCCCCCGGACCCTGAAGTCTCTCAAGAACGCACAGGCTCGCACTGGCCGTGGGCCGCAATCTACAAAACCTGAATCATGCTGCCGCATTCCCTTGATGCAATAAGCTCCAGATATTTCACGCACACAAGCACTCTACTTGTCATCCCCCATCGACGATAAAACCGGATCGCAACCTTGAGCGGCAAAACAGTGAACTTCATTCCCAAAATGCCGTTTTCTTTTTGCAGGCAGAATGGCACCGATTTCAGGATACCATCTGCGAAGTTTTCCGCAGAGAGGACAGCCATTTTCGCGCGCGACGTCGCATGATGGGCTACGTCTTTGACTGCGGTTTGGCTGACCCGCCACAATGCATCATGCATCAGCAATCTGCCCATCCAATAGAATAACGCAACCTCTGCATGGCCAATATGGTCAAACGTGTGTAGTTCCTCGAAGTGGGCGTATGTTGCTTCAAAATTGCTGGCCGCGCAGACTATAAAAAGTGCCTCGCGGCTCTCTACGAGTCCGGCACGCCACGCGTCGAACCGTGCATTAATGTCCTCGTACTCCCGCATAAACTGCGTCCACAGTGGCCGTAAAAGGTCTTGGGTATCGGATGAAACTCTCGCCATGCTATTAGCCAAGCTTAGCAAATTGGGTATCCGCGAAACCATGTCAAGACATTTGTGTAAGTTGTTCTTCTTCACTCGCGCCCATGGTAGGTCTCTCCACATGGGGGTTGAAAGAAAAGTAGGCACCTCCTCAAGAAGGCTGTTCATGATCTGCCAAGACCTGTCAGCGAAGTGCTCCCCTACCCAACCCGACAACTTCCCCACAGATGTTTATATGTCCACATACGAGAGTCAGTCGACAGTATAGAAATCCTGTGTGATATAGCCCCGGCTGTTGAAATGCTCGGGGGCCCATTATTCTTAGAAAAGATGATATGCCAATCATGTGGCCTTTGACGCCGCTCCTATCTGCCGTGGTAGGTGCTAGTACCTGACGGGAATCAGTAGGTTTTTCTAGTCTTGCTGCAAAACCAAGGGTGCTTGACTTGGGGAAACCTACTTCATAAGACAGCAGGATCATAGATGTGAGAAGAAGATCGAACCAGTGATAAAGCTGCGCCGCCTGACTCGCCTTGCGAAGCTCAGCAAGCGCCTTTCCATATAGCTTCAGCCCATCTTTGCGGTACTGCCGGTTCTGGTGCACCGACGCAATAACTGTCGTCCCCATGGCTGCGGCCGCTGACTGAAGCGCTGTAAACTGGTGTCGACCATCGAAGGCCTCCGTCACCCAAGTACATGCGTCTTGCCACCACAGCCGGCTTGTCGGATAGTACAGATCGAGGAACTGATTGCCCAAGCTGATGCGATTGATCGACGGCTTTACGTAGGGGCTGTTTCTGAGTTCTGAAACAGAGGGCGGCCGAGCCACCTTGCGGACAGAAGCTAACGCGCCATGCTGTCCTGCTTCATCGGCAGCGGCGGTCGACGTGCATCGCTCCTCATATGGGATAATTACCAGCTCGGTTACATAGCCCTTGCATTTGAACCGCGAGCGTGAACAAGGGCCACATTCAGGCTGCTTATAATCGCACTTATGTTTAAGCTTGGGTTAGAATATGTATGTTACCATTCGTCGAAATCGCCACCCGGACGTCTTACTTGCTCACCTTGATCTTCTTTTCGCGGCAATTTACACACCGAGGCTTTATCAATGGCCTAGCGCCCATGACGACAGTAGAGCATGGTACTGAGAGAACAGCCCATGCCTCTGTATTGCTTTTGTCTGCTTGCTCTCCTGAGCTTGAAGGTTGCACAGCAATTGATTTTATTTTTCTACTCTGGAGAAGTGCATGCGAATTAAGCTTCTGCAGTGAGGATTGGTCATCATTAGACCATCGCGTGCGGCTCGCAACTTACGACCCAATTGAGTAAGCGTCGGGCTTTATTACAGCCACAGTGTCGCCAATACGTCGCTAAATATTCCGGGCAATTGGCGACATCAATGTTGAAACTATATATAATAACCGAATACTGCAATATGCACATCGTTGGAGTTGCTCATATTAACAACACCCGGCCACGCAAGACGCCTCCATCTACAAATTCCCCATGTTAGTTCGAACCGTCGAAACTACGATGCCAAAGGCAATCCCTAGTTATAGTGTACGTGCAGCGAAATCGGGTCTCTTGAATATCGGGGGCCATCTCAGGGAACAATCTTAACCAACATGGGTAATACCAAACACGATGGCCTCGCGGCGTGGACAAATACGAATAGTTCAGCTACTCATGTGGTCCCGACGCGCTATGAATGCATTAAAAATAACATTAAATAGGTAAAACTGACAACGAACATTGCCACGCTTTGAACCTGAGTAGGCTGACTGATTTGCTATATAGCAATCCCATTTGATACAAATGAATCTCGCGTGATTAGACCTCAAGCGTATTGTTCGCCGCAGTTCTCGAACGAGACAGCATCGACATCACCGATCTTTGATGCACCGTGGTTCAACTGTAGGAGCTCAGATGGTTCGCAATTTGCTTGCCCATCTCAACCTCATCCTCGAACTTCATGCGCTGCCCCCGTCCCGGGCAACTCCTGCGGTGGCATAGCCGAGTATTGAGCGCCATGATAGTTGTCTTTGCCTGGCTCTGCAGGATAAGCATATTGGCCGTGGTGAGGTTCCTTCCGCTGGCGTTTGCAAAGAACTGCGATAGCCCCCAGCGCAGCTAGTAGAGCTGCCCCCAGAACTCCTCCAACCGCGCCTCCAACTACTGCAGTGTTGTCCTTGGGACACGAACTACCTGTCTCGCTGCTCACGGATGATCCGCTGGTGCAGACGGCCGAATTCGTGGGCAGCACCGTCCTTCCAGACGCCGTTCCAGACGCCACCACTGTTACGGTTTTGGGTCCTGGGACTTGGAATGTACCGAGGTCGCTGGATATATGAACAGTTTTGTTGTTGCAGCAGTTGTTAGAATCGGACGCACTGCGGCAGCAATAGGAACCTCCGGGGTTACACTGCAACACATTAATTGAGCTAAGGGAGTCCCCTGCCTTGCCTGTATTATTACACAATGCGAGTAAGCAATTGAAGCAGTTTTAAGACCGGTACGGAGCATGTACAGCCAAATAAACGCGCATTATAGGGGACATACCGAGGCATATTTGGGGACAGTTCTTGTCCTTTCCCGTTGGATCTGTACAGCCGTTGGCGTACATCATGCCGGTGTATCCTCCATCCTGAGCTATACAGAGTCCCGACGGTGTGCATATGTCTGGACGAGCCTTATTCGTTGCGCAGCACGCGCTGACGCTCTGGTCGGGGTTGCACGGCTGCATGTCGTCGCCCGCTTTCGAGCCATCCAGCCAGTAGCACTGCTGTGCGGCTCTCAGCGGAGACGCACAGAGCAGAACGGCCAGAATGACAGTGGTGAAGCCTATTGATGAAGGCATCGTGAGCTGCAAGTGGAACGGGGATCGGGCAAATGGTGATTTGTAGCGTGAGAGTTCGTACCTCTGCTCGGGCAAGATGAGGACATCAACCTCCCAGGGGGCAGGCAACAAGCCAATTCAATGGACTACCCGACAAAATCCCTTGTTGAGGTTACCATAGCTGCAGTGTCTGCCAACCCTGCCAAGTCAGAAACATACATATAATATTACACTCACCTAATCTCGCATTGCAGGGCTAGCTGACAAGCGCTTACGTTGGGGTGGGCCATCGACCAAGCAAGGCAGCTCAACCTCCAATGGACCGGTCCGAGGCTGACTTCCTATCCACATTCAGCAGTAGCTGGGGGCCACAAACCAAAGTTGTTTGAGACAAGTTTCCACTGCTTTGGTGGAGGGGGGATGGACTGAAAGCCGCTATCGATGGCCAACAAACCCGCTGCTAACTCCGAGCAGAGTACGGGATTGCGGAGTACTCAATTAATATTCACTGTATTTAAAAGATACGTGCGCATTGCTAATTTGTTTGTAGACCACTGATACAACCATCCGATACCGCCGGCAGAAAGCTCCATAAGTGATCCTTCGTCCCATTGTCTTCGAATTGCACGACATTGGCACTATTAGCTGTAGACATGCGATCAACACCCGCCAGCTTATTGCTATTCTTGTTCCGAAGAAAGAAGAGACCGCCACCCTTAGAGTCGAACCTCCAAAGATGGTCATCAGTTCCACTATCCTCATACTGCTGTAGACGGGCACTGTTTGCTTTGGACGCATTCTCCACGGCAAGCAGCAAGCCGCTATTGAAGTTTTTGATCTTCCACCAGCCGCTCGGAGTTGATATGAATTGCCACAAGTGATCTCGGCTGCCGTTATCCTCATACTGTTGGACATTGGCGCTATTTGCGGTCGACATATGATCGACGCCCATCAGCTTCCCGCTGTTTTCGTTGCGAATCTGAAAGATACCTGCAGTCCAGACTTCAAGCTCAGATAGACCCCAGCCTTTTCCGGGTCCGGGGTTTGGCGCCACGACACGGAGCTGCGACGTTCTGATCGGAGGGAAGGTAATCCGCGTCTCGGCGTTGGACGCGGTCGGTGGTGCGCCGCGTTGCTGATTGGGCACTGTCACCCAGTCGTTGCCCGACCAGTATTGTAGATCGTAGCTGGATGGGATACGAACCCCATCACCGTCATCGTAGAAATACAGTCGAACGTCGCACAAAAGCTGACTTCGACGAAGGTCGACCCCAACAAAGTCTGTTGAGTTGGGGCTGTTGTACGACGTCCACCGACTGTTTTCGGGAATACCGGTGCGCCAGACGATGCCGTCAATGATTCGGGAGGCATCATCGACAGTGAAAGTGTACGAGGCAAAGGCTTTCGCCAGCTGCGGGAATTGCTGCCCGTTTGCTGCAATGTTGACCAACGAGCTCGGAGACTTGCGGAGCGCGGCGCCTACGTCGACGTTGAGCTTCCCCAACGTGTCGCGGGTTCCGGAAAGTTTGCCGTCGACATAAACCTTCAATCCTGTACCCTGGCCGTAGTGAGAGCCCGTACCGTCCCAGAGTACGGTGATGGTGTGACCATGGTATGCAACATTCTCGAGAGCGAAGTGGTCCCATGACGAAGGAACCAGCGGATTGACCACGAGCTCGTCGCCCGGTTGTGCTCTCAGACCAATGAGTCCCGCAATGATGTTGTCGATAAACGTCGAGTGATTATAATCCTCACTATGGTTTGCACCATCATAAATCCACTTGTTCTCATCTGGATGGTGAGCTTCCGCGACATATGGCTGACCATCTTTGTATTGGGTCGCAGCATACCGCCGGAGCATGGCAACATAGTCGGAAGAGGTGATGTAATTTTGCGAAGGGTAGTCGTTCAGCACGTTTTCTACTGCCGAAAGTGTCTGCGCGGTGGCAAACGGCCACGATGGACCATCCCAGCGACAACAGTTCTCAGCCTCGTGCATAAACCACTTGCTCCGTCGTTCAGCGGTGGTAGGTCCAAAATCGGACAGAAAGCCCTGGGGGTCTTTGAGCTGGGAAAATGCTGCCATGTCAGAGTCTACCTTGGGCATGTTAAACGCCCAGGGGACGTACCCCATAATCTCGCGGGTGGTGAGTAAAGCTCCAGACGGGTTGTTGTCGCGGTGGCGATGCTTGAAGAACTGGCTCCCGCTGTCCCAAAGATGCGTTTGCAGTGCATCTTGCAAATTGTCAGCGCGCTTCTGATACTCGCTTGCCAGAGCTGTGTCGCCCCGCAAAGCAGCGATGGAGGAGATTGCGCGAGCATCACCGAACTGGTATGCATTAATGGTTGGTCTGAACCCAGCACCTCCGTGGTAAGGATCACTCGACTCGTACGAAGCCGCCGTGTACTCAGTGGCGTCCCAAACAGGATACTGCCAGTACAGGCCCAGATTGGAGTCGTAGTGGTTATCCCATCCACGATATTGGCGCACGAGGTTATCAAGTTGGCCAATAACAAAGTCCCGGTCACCGGTCACTAGGTACTGCTTCCACACTGAACTGGCAGCCCAAAAACTGTACTCATGCGCCCAGTCGAATGTGTCCTTATTGAGGCCCTCTTCTGCTGGTTTTGGTAGCTGCCCAGGCCCGGAGAACCAATAATTGACCACGTCCTGGCCGTATCTCGCACCACGCAGCCAGCGGCCCTCGCTGATGTGATGGCCGGCAGCAGCGACAATACCACCGTAAGGGGCGCCGTAGCCCACGGGATGCAGAAATTCGCTGGGCATGTAGCCATATTGCGCGCCAGTATAAACAAGGTGCTCTTTGTACAGTTGCCACCGGTAATAGTAAACGTCCTGGATCTGTTTGTCGGGCACATCCAATAACGGGACGTTGAGTTCAAACCAGTTGCGATCCTCCACATGGGCAAGCAGCTGGCTGTGATTCAGGAAGCTTGCAGCCGAAACAAGCTGTGCCGACGCACAGAGTGTCACTGCGCCAGGAATACGCATGACTATTATTGATGCAGCCGTGGCACAACACAGCCGAGCCGCGGGATAAAGAAAAAGGGTGGGAATGTGTCAACAAACTGGTGTCATGTTACCTTTCCTTTCCATGGGGATTCCATTCACTTATTAGCACTCACCACAGGCTAATTTTATCCACTGTCAGCAAAGGACGGCCAGGCTGCGTCTAGTAACCAACAACCAGCTATACAGACTAAGCCTCTTTCCACGGCAGGGCGTCTTAGCGCCATTTTGGCCGGGGTACCGGGGCCTGCGCACTCAGTTGCGCTCGCCCCGTCAAGGCTGCCTGCTGTGAGTGATCTGCAGCAGCTTGAAGGATGGCCCCTAGGCGTTGTACGGAGTACGGAGCAATAGACTAAGAATTGCTGTTGGCGGCAAATGGACCAAATGGCCGCTGAAGTCTTCTTTCCCCATTTGGCACGCCGCCGGAGCTAACGTGCATACCGGTACTCCGTACGGAGTAATGTCTTCGTAATTGCGTCCAAATCGTTATAGGTTCTCCCAAGACACATTACAGAGCATATCGGCACCAACCACAGCTTTGTCTATCCCAGGGATTCCTGCTACAATCCAAGAACCCATGACTTCTTCGTAAATTTCCGTGCGCAGAAGTTGAAGCAATCCTCGGGGCTTCCGTATCTGTCATGCAAAAAAATGGCGTCGCCAGAAGCTACCTTTCATGTTTAGTTATGACCCTAAATAGGCTCATATTTGCTGTGACAGTATCACTTGTCGAATCGGTCATAAATTCGCCAACCACAGAATGAAGTCGTCCGCGGCGTTGTTCCCGTTTTTCTTCGACGTAGGCCTCCAGCCGCACTTCTGGAAGACAGTTTGCTGATCATTCGGGTCAAAATGAAACGGTAGTCGAGCCTCCATTCTGGTGGGTTGAGTAGACTGTAAATCGACCATGCCGTTTGGAACGCCAGCATCGCCAGCGTGGTATTTCGTTTACATGATTCTCTTGAGAGCTATCTAGCCTGGAGTGGTGTTGCGTTTTCTTCCCAGTTAGACCTGTGTCGTATGGTTGGAAGTTCTGAAGAAGACTGAACCAATGGCCGACTTTATGCGGCAGCAAGTGACATATGCCAGAGCCTCATTGAATCGCAATGCAATCACCTGATTCTCTTCGGGGAGCTTTTCCAGCTGAAAAGGGAGACAAAAACTCCCACCAATCACTCCCCCTTAACAATATAGATGTGTGATGCGGCGCGGCATCCTTGACGAGGAAATGGGAACACGTCTTCACGACGTGCTTCGTCAGACACAGCTCATTTAGTTTGATAACCCTCTACAACTCACGTAGCGTGATGGAGCTATTGCCAGACTTATACTTCTCGTTCAAATTATTAAATTCATCTTGTATCTATTTCGGAAAGTATAATGTTAGCTAAAAGGAGAGAGATTTGATAATTCATACTGCCGATATATTAGTGCTATTTTGCTAAACCCAAATAATATGCACGTAAAGATTAATGTGGACGCTGAGCACAATGAATCTTTTAGACGCAGAGAGTATTCGATTTAAATGCGAAGAAGTCACCAAGATAGTGGCAGTCCTCCTCTTTGCATATTTGCGGTCCGTTTGGTCGCTCTGAGCTAACAAGATCCGATATAAGTAGGACCACGAATATTAGGAATCTGGACAGCATAGCGTGTGGTCGTTGCTATTCGTTGCGGAGTAGCATATTGTAGTATTACAAAGCGTGGCAGAAAGATAGTATAAGATATTGTCACAAGGTAGATATTGCATGATTCACATTATTGGTATGAAACTTCACCCTTGCTGAACTTTATGACAGACGTACCGGCAGGATAAAACACAAATCCTTATTGTTAACACCTGAATAATTTTATCTTCAAAATTTTATCAAATTATTTCCAATTTAGTTTACAGACTGCTGCATTAACATATAGCCTTACCACTCAAGACTCACAGATTAGCTATGAGCATAATACATAGTGACTGCTTCCCTAATGCTTAGAGCTGGGAGTGGCTCCAATCTCTATCTATTTATTACTGGACACTATTACGTGCGATGAGAGTGTTGACGAGCTATCCTCAGCCACGCAGTAGTGTGAAGAATCTTGGAAGAGACGCAACTTAGATCAAGACTATGAAGCATACACTCAAAGCACAAGGTTTCGTCTGTGTCACAGAGAAGATATAGCCCTGCCCCGTTGGTGAATGGTAACAGGACCCCAGGTACAAGGAACTAGGTAGGAGGATAGCACACAACATTGCATTGGGTTTGGAAGGATTCACAAAGTTACTGCTTGCACCTGGAAAATCTCAAGCTGAGGTACAAGATTTAGTGGTTCAAGTGCGAAGTGAGCTGAGGAGTGGCTCGGTGCACTCATACATGCCTTTCATGTGATCTACGCTCGCAAGCCTTAGCAGACGGGCAATTTGCATCATCTCACCACCATGGGTGGTTGGTGTCCCGTTCGGTGGGGTTCTGGCTATACCCGACGTATTGTCTATGCTTTGATCAAGGGCTGCTACAGAATCCTCAAATATGACCAGTTTGGCACGCCCCGCGTAATACTGTTTGATAGCAAGTGTCAGCTCGCCCCGAATCATCTTGACAGGGTTTCCGCCACTGAAATAACCAGGAGTATATGGTTATAATGGAATAAACTTTAAACTCAAGAATGAACTAAACTGCGAAGGACCCGGAACTTGTAAAGCACAGTTGTAGCGGGCAATCTCGACTGAAACAATTCTAACCGTCTTTTTGGTAAGAAGTCTATAAACTATTAACGTAATAAAGAACGCTTCGGTTGACACAAACAAACAATTCATTTGGCTTCATCCTTGGTCACCTTCTCTCCATCATCGTTTGGATGGTATTGGTCAATCTTCCCAGGATTCACAATAGCAAACAATACCATAACAGCCAGCATGAGAAGTGCATCCAGAATATAGAGAAAAACTTCATGGGATACCAAATACCCAGCATTCCCTTCTGCATACTCGATGATTCTATAGATGGCACGGATCATTATGAGGGTGCTGACTGCGTAAAGGGTATAGAGATACCGTCTCCAAGGGACTTTTGTCTCCCCAGCGTTTAGGCTTGGTCTCTTGTTCATATGCATATGAAACATGACGCCATCAACGAAGAACAAGCTAAAGAAGAGCAATTGTACTGCCAGTCCAATAATGACAATGATCTGGCCATGTTGAATCTCGTCAAGGTTTCCGCTCGCCATCATGCCACCTCCTACGCCCTGAACAACAAATGATATGGTATCGCCGGCCACAAACGTGGTTGTCAGCCACCGGATTGGAATAATGGAATATTTAGCGCCATCGGTCAAGGAAATGATGCGCCCGAGCAGCATATACGAGCTCGCAGAAAGGAGTGCTTGTCCAAGAAGAAGAAGAAGTGCCTGTACCGTATACGGAGCAGCTGCTGATGCTGCCCTCTGCAAAGCAAACGTAAGCCAGTGTCGTCAACGGTGGGTTCTATTGCGTGTAAGACTTACGCCAATGTATCCAATCCATTCAACTGCAGCCCCAGATCTTGTATTAGCTTGACCTACCGTAAAATTGTTGAATGCGGAATTTTAATGCGTAATATGACTTACAGAAGCCGCCCAAGACGAACGGAATTAAAAACCAGGTTCTGCCTCGGATTATGACGTAGGAAGCCTGGGCAGTTATGAGCACAAATAAAATAACGAACAGGATCGCCGCGCCTAAGGAGGGATCATATTGATAGTAGGCAAATGACACTTCTTTGTCCAATTTCATTGTGCCATTCGTAGACGGTGCCTGGCTGGCAGTTACTTCAGAGCTTTGCATTTCTTTCGGTTGCAAAAGCCGACGCCAGGTGAGAAGACAATGACTGAAGTTGTCATACTTTGTTGGATTGTGAAGAGCTGGACGAGGCCTTTTATTTGAAGTTCTGCTTGATGTCATCATGGCTAGTGCTTCCTTGAATCGGATGGTCTACGGTATCCGTCTTTGTCTGCAATGCCGACAACTCGTTTAAGCTCGGAATGCCTCGCATCTTGACCTCGGATAGCTCGCCAGACACATATATGTCATCGGCGCTAAATATGTGGCTTAGGGTCTGTGCGGATCTTGGGTCGTGGCTTGCTCAAGTCCGTTCGCTGTCGAAGCTGATGTTCCTTGTCTTGCGGCGGAGGCATCGTAGGCCGAATTCGCTCTGGCAGTCTGGCGGTGATAGGCTTTGAAGAAACTACGGCTATTCATGGTAAACAAGTTGTCGTGAGCAGCCGAGGCTGGGTTCCCTCAAATGAACTGGTCACAGTAGAAAAATCAGCGAGGTTAGCGACGGATCGAGCGAGGCTAGTTTGATGTAGCGACGGTATTCCGGTCACCCGCCCAAAACGCCGCGGCAGTAAAAACTCCGAACGGCTTCATTTGTGGTGGAAAGCTGTCACTGTGATGTGGCCCATGCTAGTCTTTTTATACTTGCCTAATACAGCAATACCATCTTGGCTTTTTGATCTGATCCCTTCAGCGGCAGACAACAAGCTCCTCTTACATGAAATTGGTTACCTGTAATTTCCACAACTACAATGATCGCCTAGATTTATGAGATTGCGTTAGGTTTTCTGATGTGCTACAGTTTCCGGTATTTAAGTATCTTCAGTGTCTGGGCCTATTTTATAAATGTCTTGAAAATAAAGTCTATAGATCAATCGTACCTAGGGAGTTGACCGTTACTTTGAAGCCTTTCGGCACAACGCCGTGGCCAAACAGTCCACTCATTCCACTCCTGGTCTACCGCTTCCAGTGAGCAACACAATTCGTTTATTAAACGCAAGCCAAACCCGCTACCCCACCATCGGCTGTGAAACCCTAGCGTTAAGACTCCATAATGAGTCCATATCAGCTGCGCCATTGGGTCATTCTGTTGAAATAGTTCGATCAACTTGGCGTCAACAATAACCGGCCAAGCAAATACAGCCCCTAGGTGCCTTTGGCGGGCCATGCGGGTAAATAATGACTCCAAGAGGCTGATTCCCGTTTCATACACTTCTCGACGTCCCTGTCCTACGAACCGAGAGACAAATGTTGCTCGGGCACGCAGATTTTTCGTGGCTTGTTGCACCTCCTCGCCACATCGAACCGAGGGATCTATCTCATCCACGAGGAGCATGCGTCGCCACATTCCGTCATGCATGGCCGTTTCGGCTGATCGCATAACAGCCACGCTACCACGCAGAAGCTCACATACTGACAACAAAACGACCGAAGGCGGATCAGAGGCGGCAGCGTGGCTCCCGCCAATACAACAGAGTGCTAAAGGAACGACAATCATTATGGCTGAGAGACCAAAGACGGCATGGATATTCACATCGTCAATGTTGAATATCGCAGACTTGAGGCTAGCAAGAGCGGAAGACTGATATTGCAAGGCGGCTTGAACGTATGAATCATGCGGAGGGCCGTCAAGTGTCGTGGCTAGATGTAATGAAGATATGGCTAGCAAGCCATCTGCAAGAAAGCCAAACCTGGCAGCTTCCCTGGGAACAAGTTTTTGCCAAACAATGGAATCATCCGGCGAGCTGGAGAGAGAATCATACACCTCGGTGGTATACCAGTTCATGAGATATATCTCTCGCAACCGGGCAGACTGGTCGCGGCCGGATGTCAAAGTGCAGTCGCTGACCACTGTTGCCGAGTCGGTGGCAGACAAGGATGGTGTGTCTCCAGAGTTATTCTCCTGGAGGCTGTTTGGCGTGTCGAGCTGCACGACATATTCGCACGTCGCCTTACGCTTGACGCATCTGCGACATGCGGGCTTTTCTTCTCCACACTTCCATTTGGTTTACCCCCGTCAGCTTGCTTGCAGCATGCAGTACAGTATAACACAAGTCGAGGTCGTGCTCGCTTTGTAGCACGATGCAAACTGCAAGGGCCGCTAGGTACTTTAGGCGAAATGCCGTAGCCGAGCAATGGAGCGACTTGCCGAAATCGGCTGTCTCGGGATGAAAGAAAGGAAAGGACTCGGGTTCGGACCAGCTCAAACTCACCTTAACCTTGCGATCCTTGCACTGCTTGCACCCATCCCGAGACTTGGAGTGCTGCTTCCGGTTTGCCATGACCGTCCGAAGGATTGAACAGCGCGGGGCAATGGATGGCTGTCTGCGAGAATGCCTTCACGCATCAATCAGTGCTCGGCGCGATCAAAGATGCGAGGGAATGAGCGTCCAACCCTTCGTTTATGACGTTCAAATTCTCGCATTAGCTATGCGATGTTAGTAGCGCTGACATCAAGAGGGACTAAACTAGTTGAGGCTTTGGCTCCAACTTTGGACGTTGGTACTAGTTCAGTCCGGCCACGATAGCCGAAATTTGCCACTGAATGATAACGGCTCAGTCAGACAGAGACGGGACCTTTTCGGCGGAGAAAAGCCAAACTACTCAATATCCACTTTCTAGCTCCTGGCCGATGGCCAAACTCGACAGCGAATTTGTAGTGAGTATAACTACTGGTTACGTCCTCCGTCCCACCGAATATAATTGTGAGAAACTAAAATCTCGTTGAGCGGGGCGTGGCTTCATCGTGTGCTCGGCCGCGGAACGTAGAGTAGAACAGCCGCGATGCATTGGTTTGGAGTTCATGCTTCAACTTGAGGTACAGCTCGACGGTTTTTACTATTTAGTCATAAGATGCCGACACTTGCTCAATGCGTTGGAGAGAACACTTTGGCAAAGCAATATGGATTGAAAATTTACAATATCGTTAAGATTTGCCACTACGAGAAACCATTATATTTGCTTAGCTTGCCCTCGTCTCCATTCTGAAGCTCTCGTTGGATGTCGAGAATGAAATCTCGGTCATTGAGGCGGCCAGGCAGGTGGAAAGGGCATTTGGCCGACTTGACATGCTAATTAATAATGCTAGGCGTCTCGAAACGTGGCGTTCCATTGCCCATAGCGAACCGGCCTCTTGTTGGGAGACATGGGATGTGAATGTAAAGGGCACTTATTTTTTGGCACCGGCCTTTCTGCTGCCACTCCTCGGAGGTGTTGAAAAGACTATCATAAACCTGGGGTCCATCGGGGCGCATTTGACGCGGCCAAGTTCTTCAGCCTATCAGTCAATTAAGCTGGCTCTATTGCGGCTGACACAGTTCACGGCAGCAGAGTATGAGAAGAATGGCATTCTAGCCCACGTTGTGCATCCCGGCGCCGTCCCGACGGAAATGGTGTTGTACAATTTGCCGCCCCAGTTTCGTCACAAGACGGCTGACAAGCCGGGGTTCGCTGGGGGTAGCATCGTATGGCTGACAGACACAAGAGCGGCGGGAATGGCTTTCCGGGAGGTGTCTTGGCGCCAGCTAGGACATGGAGGAGATAATGTCTCGATGAGACGAAATTGTTTCTGAAGACAAACTCAAGGCTCTCTTAGTGCTCTAATTAGACTAACTCATCTTACGTTTTATTTGTCGTTGCCTTGACTTCATTTTGCTAGATGTCCGCTTTGAACAACTTATCTGATCATCTAACTTCCTTGAATACATTTCTGAATCCTTTGAGATTTAGTAACGACTGTTGGTGTGATGGGCTCGGTTTTTGAGGTGGGTAGTCGCCAGACAACTTGGCCTGCCATTGGCCTGGTCTTTGGTTCTGTCCGTACTCCCCTAGTGTGGTGTGGGAGATAGGTGCAGCACCAGGCTGGAATGGTGTATAGAGTGAATTATGTGGCGGATTAGCTACCCCGTGGCCCGAGTGCAGGTTTACCACTTCTGACTTATCCCGAATCTCTGGTGTCCGAGGCAGTATAGACGGCGAATGATCATGCGGTCGCGATAGTGCTAAAGGCTCTGGTGGGTTTGCCCCATACTTTACTTGCTCAATCGATGATGACGCTGCCGGTCCTCTGAAGTACAAGTCTTGCTCCGGCTGGCAAGCCTGCCACAGCTTTGGGGAAGACTGAGGAAGAAGCCTTCAGGCCTCGGCAGAAGTGCCCGGTAGCATATTTCTGTTGTCTTCTGATCCTCTGTGATCGAGACCATATGTTGGGGTTACTATTATACGAATCTAGCTAATACAAGGCATTGGTTATTTCCGAAGGTGCCACTCTAATCTTAATATTACTATAAAGTAATAGTAAGCTACTTACTATATAGGCACTACTAAATTATACTCTTTAAATATTTTAAATAGTTAGTCTTTAATATAAATCCTTACTTAAATTACTTACTTAATAAAACTATTTATAAGATTAGAACCTATAGTTTATTATCCTACGTAATATTACTTATTGCTTAGATACAACGTCCTGTATGTTCTGCTAACATAGACTATAACTAGGTTCATCCCTTCGGAACTAACTATAGCCGTCACAGTTTACTAATAGTTCACGCGAACCCTAAGTGAACCCTTCCCTTTATTACAGAGCGTTCCTTATTCCGTCCTGTTACGTGTAATTGCAGGGTGTC
Source organism: Conoideocrella luteorostrata (assembly GCA_032433595.1). Taxonomy (NCBI): domain Eukaryota; kingdom Fungi; phylum Ascomycota; class Sordariomycetes; order Hypocreales; family Clavicipitaceae; genus Conoideocrella; species Conoideocrella luteorostrata. The sequence continues at coordinate 135,175 of JASWJB010000090.1, forward strand.
GCCCGTGGCTTAGCCTTCTTGCAGCCCGCTAGCTAGGGTCGTGTTACGACTTGGGTTCTGACAAAGCAGAGTAATAGACAAGACTCCTAATGTGTTCGCAGCGTCGTAGCAATAAGGTAGCACTCTATTGTGAACGGTCTTAATCTCTGGCCTTCTAAAGATCTCGTCTCCTCCTTCTCTACTTATGCTTCGCCGCTACCCCGCAGTGAAGAGTTTGCTAGCTGCATGATACTCTCCTCCAATAGCCAGAGGTGCATCCCTAGCTTTACAACATCACGTGGTCCCTGAATGCCCTCACAAGTGGTAGTCTCTGACAGGTCGTAACAAGCAGCCGGAATATTCCCTTGAATTTAGTAGCCTTAGGCCGCTGCTCCGCAGCATCCTGCTACCTTTTTCCACTATCGTACGATACTAGCTAATACGAGGTATTGTGTCACGACTTGGGAAACTGGTAAAGCAGAGTGATAGACAAGACTTCTGAAGTATTCGTAGCTTCTTAGCAACAAGGTAGCACTGTATTGTGAACGGTCTTAATCTCTGGCCATCTAACAATCTGGT
>JASWJB010000091.1:0-132538 GCA_032433595.1 Conoideocrella luteorostrata
GGGGCTGGTATAACACAGGAGTAGCACAATAACCCAGCAAAATATCCAACGCATGAGATAGGATAATATCTAGTGCAAAAGATACAGAAACCTATAGCGTATAAAATACAAGAAGAGGCAGCACCATAAATACATTGCTTGATGAGTAAAGTGATAAGAACCGTGCTTGGTCTTAGTCGGGCCAGCGATCAGGGCCTTGCCAGCAGCGCACAACACCACAACATAGCACAACACAACAGCAACACCACAGGATAAGACTAAAATTGACTCAAAGAATGCACAGGAGCCCAGCGCATAAGGTGAAATAGAAATCAAGCCATAAGACAAGCAACCTGGCGTGCAATCCGCCATAAACTAGTGTACACGCCAAACACCACAACTCAATAACTAGCGCACGCAGCAGGCCCAAACCGGGCGCAAAAGACTCGTCGAAACGCTCCACACACAATATAGTCAAATCAACAGCACTCCTGCCGCTCCCGACAACTCCGCAGCGACGGGATCGGTAGTTTTTCGCTCGGGTTGTAAGCGGAAAAGGGAGGAGACTGTAAGCCGTATTCTGACTAGCGCGCTTGGTCCTTTAGGTCCAATTCTTTCCAAGAGAGAAAGAAGTGAGCCAGAACGACAGTGTTCTAGTCAGAAGACGTACAGTGCTGCGAGAAGTATTATTATTGCAAGTTCGTTAATGGGCTCATTGAAAGTGTGGGTTGCACAGGGTTGTGCAATGATCTAGATCATCGGCTTCAAATGCAATATATTCAATAATAGTCGGGTCTATCTAAGAAGAAGAAATAAGTCAAGCTGGAAGTCACGATATCGCCGTATAAATATCGTGGCTTGAAGGTGACCACGTGACGGGCTCGTAAGCTTCCTATTGTGCTTGGCGGCATTCCAACAGAAAGGCTTGAATGTCGGAAGACGTGAAGGCGGTGTGAGAGGCATCTGGTATCGGGAGTTGGGCCGGTGAGCTTGTTGAAGGGTTTAAATCTCGGAAGACATACACTGCATAAAGTATTAAATATCGAAAGGTACTTGAGGGGCTCGTTGAAGGGTTCTGGCGCCGCAAGAATCATCAGATCGCAGGTTAATCTGACGAGCTCGTTGAAAAGGCTTAAATATTGGGAGACGTACCAGCATTATATATCGCAAGTCGATCTAACAAGCTCCATGTAAGGTTTAAGTTTTGGACGTATAGGCGCTTTTGAGGCGTTGTATATCGTGGAACATGTACGGCGCGTGAGAAGCAACAGATATCGCAAGGAGCTCGTTGAAACGATTTCAATGTCGGAAGATAAACACGCGCTTTCGAAACATACATTTCGCAAGTCATTGATAACCGGATTATCGGCTGCCATCTAATTAAGTCAGCTGACGAGCTCGTTCAAAGGTTGAATTCCCGGAACAAATACACTATAAGAAGCATTACACGTGGCAGGTTCATCTGACGAGCTCGTTGAATGGTTTCTCGGAAGAAGTACGGGCTGCAGGAGGCATTAGACATGGCAATTCAATCTGACGAGCTCTCTGAAAAGGTTCAAATCCCGCAATACGTACAGGCGTTTTCAAAGCGTCGGACATGCAGTTGACCTGACGAGTTTGACGAAAAGGCTCAAACAGGAAGACATACAGGCTGCCAGAGGCATTAGATACCGCCAGTCGGTTCGCAAGCTTGTTGAAAGGTCTAAATCTCGGAAGACGTACGGGCTGCAATAAGTATTCGATATCCCAAGTCGATCTGACGAGCTCGTTGAAAAGGCTCAAACCTCGGAAAACGCTCTGGCATCTGATATCGCAGGTTAATCTGACGAGCTCGTTGAAAAGTTCAAATGTCGGAAGACGTACAGGCGGTATCGAAGCATCAGACATGGTAGGTTGATCTGACGAGCTCGTTGAGTGGTACAGGAGCTGCAAGAAGCAGTAGATCCATCAGATGTCGTGGGGCAATTCTGACAAGACGATTTCTTTGATGATGGGATTGCTGGCCGCGATCTAATTTGGTCAGGAAGACGTTCAGGAAGAGTATGATAGAAGCGGTCGGCAGAGAGGGAAAGTCAGCACTCGAGAGGGGAAAAGTTATCACTTATGAGAGGGAAGACTTGGCTGCTGATGATGACGATGATACCGCCGCTGGTGCCGCTGCTGATGATGGAGCGGTCGCCAGAGGGGAAACGTTAGCTGATGATGATGCCACTGATGTCGCCGCCGCCGATGATGATGATGAAGTCGCTGCTGCTGATGACAATGTGCTGTCCACGCTAGAAATTTCGCTGCTGCTGCTGTTGATGAGGATGTTTTGCCCACGCAAGAAATGTCGCTGCCGGTGCTGCTGCCGATGGTGCTGCTGATGATGCTGCCGCTGCCGATCATGATGATGATAGCCACGGGGCAGGATCCCGGTCACGATTGTAGCGGTCGGGAGGGGGGAAAGTCAGATGCTGGTGCTGGTGTTGGCGCTGATGATTATGCTGCCGCCGCTGCTGCTGCTGATGGTGCTGCTGCTGCTGATGGTGCTGCTGCTGCTGATGGTGCTGCTGACGATGCCGTCACTGGCGATGATGATGACGGTGATGATGGCCACAGATCAAGAAGACGGTCAGGAAGACGGTCACGACAGTAGCGGTCAGTCGGATGAAAAGTCAGATCATGCTGCCGCAGCTGCTGATGATGGCGACAGGCCAGGATTGTGGTCACGATAGTATCGGTCGCTCGGGGGAAAAGTCGAATGATGCTGCTGCTGCTGATAATGATAATGCGCACAGGTCAGGATTCTGGTTACGATAGTAGCGGTTGGGAGGGGAAAATTTCACCTGATAATAACGATGACGGCGGCCACATGGCAGGATTCCGGTCACGGTTGTAGCGGTCGGGAGGGGGAAAAGTCAGATGCTGCTGTTGCTTCTGATGATGTCGCTGCTTCTGATGATGCCGTTGTTGCTGATGAGGATGTTGCAGCCCACGTAGAGACGTCGCTGCCGCTGCTGCTGCTGATGCCGCCACCGCTGATGATGATGATGCCACGGATGATACTGCCGCCTCTGATGATGATGATGATGCCGCTGCTGCTGATGATGCTGATGAGGATGTTGCTGCTCACGCAAGAAACGTCGCTGCTGCTGCTAATGCCGCCGCCGCCGCCGATAATAATGATGGCACGGATGATGCTGCTGCTGCTGCTGATGATGATTATGATGCTGCCGCTGATGATGATGCTGCTATCTACGTAGGTATAGTAGCGCCCAAAGTGCAACAAAGTAGGGCTTGCTCGGTCGGTGGACCAGCGAGCGATACGGGGCTGGTACGTAGCACAAGAGTAACACGGCACAATAATCAGCGCACAAGATGAGATAATGCCTGATGCAAAAGATGCACAAGAGAACAGCGGACAAGTTACAATAAAAAGCAAGGCATAGTACAAAGCACGTGGCGCGCAATCTGCCAAAAACTAGCTCCTGGTCACACAGCCGCCGCAGCAGTCTCAAACCTGGCGCAAAAGACTCGCAGCGACGCCGCGCACGTAATGCAGGCAAAATCAAGGCGCTCCCGGCGCGCGCGGCAACTCTGCGGCGGGCAGCGCACCAATGCCGGCGGGATGGGTGGTTGTTCGGTCAGGTTGTGAGCAGAAGAGGAGGAGGTTATTCGGCGAAAAAGAAGGACACTGTGGGCCGTGTCCCTTTTACTAGGATGGAGACCTTGTAGTTGTAACTCTACTAGAGAGAGTTACAACTATAAGAGGCGTTAGTCCTAGTAAAAGGGACACGGCCCACAGTGTCCTTCTTTTTCGCCGAATAACCTCCTCCTCTTCTGCTCACAACCTGACCGAACAACCACCCATCCCGCCGGCATTTGGTGCGCTGCCCGCCGCAGAGTTGCCGCGCGCGCCGGGAGTGCCCTATTTTGCAATTCTTTTTACTGCATTGTGTGCACCGGGCTTTTCTGCATCGATTGCGCCAGGTTTCGTGCCGTTTGGTGCGCTGGGTGATGAGTTGCGTGCGAGCCCCTACTGTTGGAATATCGCCGCCAAGCACACAATAAGAGCACGGATATCGTCACGTGGTCACCCTTCGGCCACCCTATTTATACGGGTATCGTAGGCATCATAGCTTGACTTGTTTTCCCTTCTTAGATAACCTACTTGACTTATTGAATATATTCTATTTTGAAGCAGTTGATCTAGATCACCTGTTGCACACCCTGTGCAACCCACACCTACTGTTAGCTGGGCCCGGACCACACACACAAGCCAACGCCCCCGGACTATCATCCGAGCATACATATATATATATAAGCCTTGTCAAAAGCCTTGCAAGAGGTCCTGTAAGAACCGGCAAAAATCCGCGCGGCTGCGCCGCGCCCTGCGCGGGCAATCTCGCTTGGGTTGCGGCATGCGGCGGAAATGGAGTTACGTCGACAAGGAGTCCACCAAGCTCCGCATATACACCCTGCAGCTGCTGGACTTCCACACCTTCTCCCCCATAGTACGTACGTAAATAGCCAAAATACAGAAAGTACCTACATACCTACGAGTACTACCAGGTTGCATCACTACTCCTCATCTAGGTCCAAGTTTGGCAAGCATGTTATAACGTTCTATTTCCCCAAAGCTAATGTAAGTCTATACTTGTGCTAGTGAAGAGCAGAACATCCATGCGTCACCCTTCATGTCTTCACACATCTCTGTCTGCCTGCTGCCTCTACCTGTGAATTTTAATTTTGAGGCAGAAAATAACGAGTGCACCGACTGTTGCGTTATGTGTCATGGCTGCCATGGTTTAGTTAGTTATTTTGGGTGTGAAGAGCGCGAGTCTTTGCAGCCCTGAGCTAGCTGTTCATTCCCATGAGCTCTTTGGTCGTACCAAGCTGTTAACCCTAAACACTCTTCAGAGCCCATATCATCTACACAGTACTGGCTCGTGTGCTCTTGGGGTTGGCGAAAGTGGAACACGCCTTGTGCCGACGGTGGAGGTGTCTTGGGTGGTGATGACTGCTTGGGTGGTGATGTCTTGGATGGTGATGGTGATGACGGCTTGCGCCATTGATTCCACAAGCTGCGTATACGCGTGATTTGGCCACGTGTAAACTCGAGCCGACATGCTCTGTTGTTCCATAAGTCAGTAGGGAAATGCACAAAATAAAGCATCTAGAGGACTGCTGCTGCTTACTTGTCAAAAACGCTATAGTTCATAAAGTTGTTGACTGGGTCCGTGCCGGGCTTATCTGGGCAGCTGTCGCCTGGCTTGCAATCACGTGTGTACGATTCCTGGGCAGGAGTATCGTCAATTCTGTCACCGTCGCCGCAACCCGCCTCAAACGTGTGAATCAGACCAAACCAGTGTCCAACCTCATGAATGCAAGTTCTGGCAAAGACTTCTAGACCGTTCTCTTGCAGAGCGTGCTGGCGGATTTCTATGCCGTCGTCTCTGGGTCCTGTTGGATTACACGGGTGTGTGTGGACCGGATGCGTGGATACACGGGCTGAGCCAGAAAGGTTACGTGGCCTCTGGGCCTAAGGCAGGAATTCAGGACGGAAGTGTCTCAGATTATAGGGGTATTTATAGGGGGATTTGGACGAGGCCGTCAGACGGGGGATTCGGCATCCATCATCTCAGTAACACAGCTGGTCCCATGAATGCAAACATCGTTGAACCTCTCCTATCAATTCCAACAGGTCCACTAGGGTATGGCAAGTAATCGGGGGGAGTAGACCTTCCGTCGTTACCATCGGCACTTCTGAGATGGTCAATAAAGTATATGTTTAGTGTATCACTGCCTCCTTTGCGAAGGCTTTTGCGCATATCATCCCCATCATAATTGTAGATGTTAGCAGCCCATGCTGCGTTGACGGTGCGAGTCGTATTCCGATGTTGAAACGTTACACTTGCGTTTCGAAAAGCAGACTTCAGTTCTTTTACTATGTAGCGAACTTTGTCGTCCTTTGAAGTAGGTAGAATATTTAGCCCAAAAAAAAGTCTTGACTATGCTGTGTTCAACCGGAAAGAAATTAACTTACACCAAGTGCCTCCTGGCCTGCGCTTGTGTTTGTCACAACATATAGGTACAAGGGCTTGGCCTTTGTGGTCGTTCACAGCGCTAACCAACTTGCTACTCGTGGTCTGATGGCTGAAGTGTGTTTTACCAAGGAACTTGAGCTTCCAATAATCCGCCGGCCCTACACACATAGCCGCGATTCAAGCGTCAGTCCACACTAAATTTACAGCGACAGGATGAGCCTTTTTTTTTTTTTTTAGCGAAATGAGAATTAAAAAAATGTCGATGAGTCGTACACCAGTGAAGAATTGTGCAATCCATTCCTGTTCTCCAGTATCCTTAGCATCCCTCACGGTACCTCCACCGAGTGGTACGAAGCAAGACCGCTCCTCGACGGACTGCTGATTCCCAATGTTGCTACCCGGAGCACCATAGCCACCACCGCCCGGTGTCTCGATAACGACCCTGTCTCCCTGAGCCACCTTAACAGAGCCTTTTCCGCCTATACTAATGGTCTTTCCAGAAGTTGACACCCAAGTGTTCAGACCTCGCTTCCCGTCGCCTCCCCCTTTCATACCATAGGGAGCGAAACTCCGACGCTCCGATAGAATAGACACCGACATGGGGAGGCGAAACTCGACGTCCCGAATCACACCGTCACCACCCAAAAATGCTCCTGCGCCGCCACTCTCCGGTCTGAAGCAGAATCGTCGTAGGACGACGGGATAACGACGCTCAAGCGACTCGGGGTCCGTGATGCGGGTATTGGTCATGTGGGTGTGCACACCGCTCGTGCCATGCCATGAGGGACCAGCGCCGCTGCCGCCGCAGATGGTCTCGTAGTATCCGAAGCCTTCTTCGCCATCTAGCCCGAAGGTGAAGTTGTTCATGCAGCCCTGAGAGGCAGCGCTAGTTCCGAATGCACGAAAAATGACATCCACTATACGCTGTGACGTCAGGACATTGCCTGCGCAGACAGCAGCGTCGGAGCTGGGGCGAAGAAGCGATTTATCAGGGATGATGAGATTAATTGGTTTCATGCAGCCGTGGTTGAGAGGGACATCGGAGTCGACCATGCACCGGAGGGCGTAAATGACAGCCGAGTTGCAGATCGCAGGCGGGGCGTTCCAGTTCCCAAATGCTTCGGGACCAGTACCATTGAAGTCGAAATCGGCGGAGCCGTCTTGCGGATTGATCCGGACTTCGAGCTTGATGGGCGTGCCATCGTCCATAAAGTCAATGGCGGACAGAGTAGTCGTCTCGAAGGAGGAGACCAACCGCTTCAGGACGTTACGCACGGCCAACTCGGCCGAGTCCTGGATGGCGCCCATATAGACTTGGACAACATCCATGGTGTACTCATTGATAAGTTGGCGTACTAAGCGGATGCCCTGGTGGTTAGCAGTAATTTGCGCTTTGATATCAGTCACATTGTCGTGGTATCGGCGAGTGCCGCTGCTGCCAGGGTACTGAGCTGGTTCGTCGCAAAGCATTCTCTCCAAGTCCGCAGCGGCAAAGACACCGTTACGGACGAGGAGTAGGGAATCAAAGACGGCACCCTCTTCAGAGAGGAACTTGGAGTTCGGAGGCATCGAACCAGGGAGAATCCCACCAACCTAGGTAGGGGAAATTAGTTCATGTCTTCGTAAGACCAGGTACGTCATGTGACCTACATCGGCGTGGTGGCCGCGAGACGCAGCCCAGAAGACAATCTTCTTACCCGCAGTATCAAACACGGGAGTAATGACAGTCAAGTCAGGAAGATGGACACCGCCGAAAGCTGCCATATATGCTGTTAGTAACGAGATGATACCGACTTTGCAAAAAAGAAGACATACCGGGAGAGTTGGAAAGCAGCACATCGCCATCCTGAAGCTCATCACCCCAATGCTCAATCTGTCCCTTCACAGCAAAGGCCATACTACCAATCATAGCAGGTACATGCGGGGCATTTGCGACTAAGCGACCGTCGGGCGTGAAAATGGCACAGGAGAAGTCGAGGCGCTCCTTGATATTTGCGCTGACGCTGACATTCTGGAGCACATGCCCCATCTGCTCAGCGATACCCATGAAGCGATGACGGAAAACAGATAGCGTGACAGGGTCAATGGTAACTGCGCTGACGTTCCTTGTCTGGATTTGCTTCACATCAATGACAAGCACGTCACGCGCCATGTAAGCTGAGGAACCAGGTCCAACGACGATAGTCTGTGTCTTATCGACGATCATAGCCGGGCCTTGGACGATGCCACGGGCACTGATGGTCTCGAAAAGATACACTGGAACATCTGACCATCCCAGCTCATTGAAGTACACCGATGTAGTTTTCGCCGGCTCCGACACAACGTCATTGGCAACTGATTTCTCTTTCTTCGCTGCAGCAGGCTCATCTTGCTCCAAGACTTGGCGACCGATGCCTCGCACGCGGATCGTATCTACAAAGATAATCGCATTGGTAGGCGTGAATCCAAATTGACGGTGGTGAGCGTCAATAAAGCTCTTGCTCGCATCCTGGCCCTTCTTTTGAGCAATCCTCAGGGCAGTATCACTACCATCATAACGCATGTTTAGGAAGCGCTCTGTGTCGACGGTGCTGAAAGTGCGGAGAGATGAGTGTGACTGTACAGCTCGGCACAATGAATCTAGGTCTTGGTCGATGGACCCCATGTTCGCGCCGCAAAAGATCTTGGAGCAAGACTGCTCTTCTTCGCGAACCACATCTGCCAGACCAATACCATAGGCCGAGAGAATGGATGAATGCTTGTGAATATGGACACGCTTGATACCGAGGGCTTCTGCAATTGCACAGGCATGTTGGCCGCCGGCGCCTCCGAAAGAAGCAAGATGATGATTAGCGGTGTGGTGACCTCGACCTTCCGTTAACGTGCGAATAGGCTGGCACATGGACGAGTTGGCGACTTGGAGAAATCCATCAGCCACCTCAGGCCAGGTCAGGGATTTTCCGGTGTCGGCGTTGATCTGCTTGGCAAGGGCTGTGAACTTGACGACCACAATGTCCCGGTCGATTGGGTCATTTTCGTTTGGTCCAAAGACAGAAGGGAAGTGCTCGGGTAGAATACGGCCAAGAGCCAAGTTAGCATCCGTGACGGTCAGTGGCCCGCCCTTTCGGTACGATGCTGGGCCGGGATCCGATGATGCACTCTCCGGTCCAACGGACAGGAGGCCATTCCGCCAAGCTAGTATGCTGCCACCCCCTGCGGCAATGGTGTTCACGTTGAGTTGCGGCACGTAAACAGATATCCCAGCCGTGGTCGTTTCGAAAACATGATCCAGTTGACCGTCGTAGCGGCTGACATCGGTGCTGGTACCACCCATATCAAAGCCAATGACAGGAGTACCATGTACCTTGTCGAAGCAGGTCTGCGAGTATCCTATGACTCCGCCCGCTGGGCCAGAAAGAATGGAATGAAGACCGCGAAGCGCGGATGCAGGCGCGAGACCGCCGTCCGACTGCATAAACTCTAGCCTGGTTCCGTCCGCTTCCATTTTTGGGAAGCTCTGTAGAAATTGGCGCAGGTAGGTCTTGATCGAAGGGGTGACGTAGCTATCAATGACGGTCGAGTTGCCACGAGGCACTAGCTTTGGGCGTCGAGAGACCTGGTGAGAAAGGGTGATGTTCTGGAAGCCTACCTCTCTGGCAAGCTCTGCAATTTGGAGCTCATGGTGGGGAAAGATGTAAGAATGCATGAGGCAAACCGCGATGGAGCGGAACCCATCTGCGTAAAGCTTGATGAGGTGTTCTTTCGTACTGGGTATATCGAGAACTTGGATAATATGCACCATCTCTCCAGACTGGCCCCGGAAACGCTCAATGGGCATCGGGCACGAGAGCTTCAACCTTCGCAGATCTGTGTCTGCGCACGTTTCGAGGACAACCCGCTCCTTGACCTCAAACACTTCCGAGTATAAGGGATCGGGTCGCCTAATGGATATGTCGAACATGAAAGGACGGGCTTGATTGCCTATTTGGAGGATGTTTTTGAAGCCAGCCGTGACCAGGAAGGCCGTCCTCTGTCCCCTCCGCTCTAACAAAGCATTGGTGGCCACTGTAGTTCCCATACGCACCCACTCTAAATTGCAGTCAGTATCTTTTGTCTGCTTTTCAAGTTGCATTAGAAGCCATACCAACATCTCGAAGATCCAACTCTGTCCCTCGCGGGATATCCCTCTGGTAGTAAGTTTCGAGAACTCGCCTGATGGCTTCCGTAGGTGCATCGGGATAGTTTTTTGGATCCACGGAGAGAATCTTTACAACTACATCCTTGTGACCTTGCATTTGGGCAATACAATCCGTGAATGTGCCCCCACGATCTAAGAATCTGTAAGCAGGTTGCTTGCCTAATAGTAGAGCTACTCATTGTCTGACCTATAGAGATCCTGATGGGTCGTTGGGCAGTAGGAACGACCATCTTGTGCGAAAAGGAATGGTTGGGACGATACTGGGAGACCTCCACTAGCAAAAGGTCACTGTATGTTCGCAACGTTCACATAACTAGCCAGGTCATGAAGTGTACTGAGTTGACAACTTCTGCAGGGCGCGTTGGTGTAAGCTTACAAAAGGTCAATTCCTGATCAGCCACCACAGCAGGGATGTAGTTGAGCTTATGTGTCAACGTTGTCTGCTGGCAGCGGCCACGGTAGCGATCGCGCGTACCAGACCGGAGGAGCAAACTGATTTAGCGTGGAGTTGGGGTAATGGGAACCATTGAGTTTGTTGCCGTGGACCCGAATCCCATTGTGGTGGTACATGGAGTAAATGATAAAGCGGTGGGGGTGAGTGTAGGCGAGCAGTGGTGGTGGCGGCGGCGGCGGCGGTGGTGGTGGTGCAGGCTGCCTCGTCCCTGTCATCACGATAACTCGTGAGCCTTCGGTCAGACCCACGGAAAGCTCAAACTGCTGAGAGAGCCAGAGGGCCAGAGTGGAGGTGGAGGTGGAGGTGGAGGCGGCGCCGGAGGCCGATGTAACTCAACCTCGGCATGTGGAGAAGTTGCATCCAATAGTCAGCGGTTGGAAAGCAGGCCCCCAACGGGCGGATGACGCTGCTACGATCTCCGAATCTGGGGCTCCATTTGGCGATTCTAATGTACTTGCTCGATTCTCCAGGAATAAGCCAACGTACTGGCAATCCGACATGGCAAGCTCGGGCCCTAATACAAGGGGCCCGGAGCTCCTCTGACCCACGAGCACGAGATTCATTCAGTGCACCTACGCTCGCAGTATCCAAGTACGTGCTTGAGATGAGACCTCACATCGATCTCCTACCAAGTTCCCTCCTCATCTCTACAAGACTCCCAACTATACCTAATATCGACCTTGATCGTTTGCATTTTCAAAATCATCGAGCCTTGCGTCTTCTCTTGTAAAGGCTCAACAGACTCACGACCTCGCCCCTTCTTTTACACTTGACGGCCATGGGATCCTTAGTATCATCCTTGGGGGGAGATGACTGCGGCAGTGCAGACGGTAAGTCCGGCTACCGGATTCCGGAGAAGCCCAGTCGCCAAGGAAGAAAACTCAAGATCATCTGTCTCGGTGCCGGTGCCAGTGCCATCAACCTGGCTCATGAGATCAGCTTGAGCAAGCTGGACCTCGATTTCGTCTGCTACGACAAGAACCCATCCGTCGGTGGCACCTGGTATGAGAACCGGTACCCGGGATGTGGCTGCGATATTCCTTCTATCAATTATCAGTACTCTTGGGCGCCGTCGCCCAACTGGACATCATTGTGAGTGTCCCCACATCTCTTCACTAATAAGCACGAAGCTGACGAAATTCGGTAGTTACTCAAGCGCTTCGGAGATCCTGGCTTACTTTAAGGGAGTTGCTGAGAAACACGACCTGATGAAGTACATCAAGCTCAGCCACAGAATCACTGGTGCTTTCTGGGACGAGCAAGACCAGAATTGGACCCTTCGCATCCAGCGTGGTGATGACGAGAAGGATGCCTTTGAGGAGAAGTGCGATATCTTCGTCAACGCCAGTGGTGTTCTCAAGTAAGAAACGATTCCTGGGAGAAATTCCCTGCAGCAGAGTTTTAATCAGTATGCAGCAAATGGAAGTGGCCCAACATCCCCGGACTCGAAACCTTTGCTGGCGACATGCTCCACACCGCCAACTGGGACGATTGTGTCGATATCAAGGGAAAACGAGTCGGCGTCATTGGCGGCGGATCATCTGCTGTGCAGGTCGTACCCAACTTGCAACCACGTAAGTGATCGATTCGACGGCAGCTTTATTGTGGAGTTCGGGGCTAATCATCCGTGTAGACGCTGCTACCATGAAGTGTTTTATTCGAAGCGCGGCCTGGATCACAGCGGCATTTGGTCAGCGTTTTGCTGGCCCCAATGGCACCAACTTCAAGTGTAATTTGACCATCCATCCCCCATCCAACCACTTTGACGCCTTGCTGACACAATCAGACACAGAAGAACAGCACAAAATCATGAGAGAGGACCCCCGCAAGTATCTCGCCTACCGCAAGAAGATCGAATCAGAGCTCAACTCCCGATTCCGCTTCATCCTCAACGGCTCGAAAGAACAAGCCGACGCCCGCGCGTTCGCCGAGCAGGCTATGCGATCCAAGCTCGGCGACCGTGAGGACATTGCCGACATTCTGATCCCCAAGGATTTCGCCGTTGGCTGCCGTCGCCCCACGCCCGGAAACGGCTACCTCGAGGCCTTGTGTGCTGGCAACGTCGACGTCGTGAACGGTGACATTGTCGAGATCACCCCCCGGGGTATCAAGACCCGGGACGGCACGGAGCACGAGTTTGATGTGATTGTCTGTGCCACCGGCTTCGATGTTAGCTGGCGCCCGGCATACCCATGCATTGGCCGCAATGGCGTCAACATGAGCGAGTACTGGGCTAACGTCCCCAACACCTACCTGTCGCTTGGAGTCGCCAATTTCCCCAACTACTTCATCTTCAACGGACCTTTCGGTCCTTACGGCCACGGCAGCTTCCTGCCCATCACCGAGATCGTCGCCCGCTACGTGATGCAGGTCCTCAAGAAGATGTCCGAGGAGGAAATCTCGTCCTTTGCACCCAAAGAGACCGCCGTTGCTGACTTTGTCGAGCACCGCCGCAAATTCATGCCCCGAACAGCATGGACATCTCCTTGTCGTTCCTGGTTTAAGCAGGGTACCGTGGAGGGTGAGCCCATGATGTGGCCCGGTTCGCGCATCCACTTCTTCGAGACAATCAAGACGCCAAGATGGGAGGATTTTGACTTGAAGTACACGACGCCAAATCGCTTCGCCTACTTTGGAAACGGCTTCGCGGCAAGAGAGACGGACGGCAGTGATTTGACCTGGTACCTGGGGCTATTGGATGGGCGCGAGGAGCAGCCACCCTTGCTTGATGATGATTTCAAGGACTTTTTTATGGCCTGAGCATTAGATGGTGTGAAAGAGATGGAGCCAATAGTGATTGGTACGATATTCACACTTTACATATGCATCATCTGAAATACGGTTATGGCAAGTACAAAACTGTTGGAATCTTGCCGCCAAGCACACGATAAGAGCACGGAGCGAGCCACGTGGTCACCTTTCGGCCACCCTATTTATACGAGTATCGTAGGCATCGTGTCTTGACTTGTTTTTCCCCTCTTAGATAGACAGAGATTATTATTGAATATATTGTATTTTGATGCATTTGATCTACATCAACTTGCACAGCGCCCCTGTGCAACCCACATTTTTTTTTTTTTTTTTTTTTGCATCAAACGATGTATTCAAGTCTGTCTATCTAAGAAGAAGAAAACAAGTCAAGGTTGAACGCTCGATATCGCCGTATAAAAAGGGTGGCCGAAAGGTGACCACGTGACTCGCTCCGTGCTCTTATCGTGTGCTTGGCGCCAAGATTCCAACAAAAACCTTTTGGTTGATGGGCGTACATAAAATTTTACAAGTTGAATTGATTCCTCTCACTATACGTAGAACTATCAAGAATTTCCTTCACAAAGAGCCCAATAAAGTGGGTCAACACTAAAGTTATCTGCGGAAGATCAGATTGGATTGCGCACTAGAGGAGGTAACGAAAGTTGGGCTGCTCAAAGTCGGTGAGATCCACGAACTCGGCTCCTTCCGTGACAGTCTCCGAATTCTCGGCCTGTAGCTTGTCACGGCGCTTATTCTCGAGCCAATTAACCACGCGCAGAATAAGGAGAGTTGCAGCGGCGCAACCGTACATCACTGCGACCATTAGCTTTCCAGAATGATACTCCGGGGCTTCCAGACCACTGAACGTCTGTGGCCCAATCCAGTTGCCAGCACCATAAGCCAAGATTTGCAAGCCATTGACAGTGGCTTTCTTGGTATACCCGAGAGTGTTGTTCGAGATGGTGACCATGAGCAGACACCAGGCTGCACCGGCAGCGCCAATGAAATAATATCCGACAAGCAGGGCTGCCTTTGCTGTGAGCGGGATGCAAATCATCATGATGCCCCCAATCATAGGAATCAAAATGGCGATAAATGCCGGCAGGGTACGGTCGAGATACCTGTCAGAGATGGAGGTGAAGAACAGCTTGCAGCTGATGTCCACAATTCCAGTCGGCATGTTGAGCAGTAGCGACATGCGCGGACTAAAGCCAAATGAGTTGATGACAATGGATCCAAAGGAGGTGATGCCTCCGTTAGGGATGTTCATCAGAAGTGAAAACAGGACGTATAAATAGGTACGCGGATCACGGAAGGCTTCGAAGAATTGATCCCAGTTCCACTGCCTGTTGCCGATGCCCTGGGAGTTGCCACGAATGCGGTCAATGGCAATGAGCTTCTCCCTTCGGTTGAGAAACTTGGCATTGATCTGGTTATTGGGCATCCAGAGCCAACAGGCCATGCCTGTGGCGATGGTGGGGAGTCCCAAAATCAGATACAGGATACGCCAAGTCTCAAGACTTGAGTTCGCCACACCAGCCAGGCCGTAGGCGATGGGCCCCATGGTGAGCAGAGCTACGCCGTTACAGCTGAGCCACAAGCCAGCACGCTTGCCCTGCTCGTTCTGGCGGTACCACATGGAAGTAAGGATGACAAATGCTGGAGTGACAGTGGCTTCCAAGGCACCGAGGAAGAAACGAACAAGAAGAAGACCGGTGTAGCTGTCAGCGAATACATGGCAACAGAGAACGATGCCCCAAAGTAAGATGCTGGCAGACGAGTATTTGCCGAGAGGGAGGATTCGAAGGAAGTAGGTGGTTGGAAATCTGTAGGGTTGGCTGTCAGTGTCTATGAGTCCACCCAAATATTGAAACAACGGATCCGCGAAGAACGACATACTCCCAGGCGATGTAGCCGGCGTAGAAGATACTCGAGGCCCAACTGTACTCTTGAGAGTTCGGCTTGAGACCAGTGTCCTCGCGGATACCCATCAAAGACGCGTAGTTGAGAGACGTCTTATCGGCAAATTGCAGCGCGTAAATCCAACACAGCATAGGCATGAGGGCCAAATCGATCTTGCGCAGGACCTTCTTCTCCTCTTCCGGAGTGTAATCAGTGACTTCACCGCGGACGAACTCCAACGCAGGATCGACGTTCTTGTCGAAGATTGGCTTCTCGCCGACCTGCTCTTGCTCCTCGACATTAACCCGCAAGATGTGGTGGACCCCGCTGACTGGTGCCATCGTAAGGAAGTCGCAAGGGAGGCCAATATTTTTTAAACTTGAAAAGGATGCCTAGTATACGTGAAGACAGCCCATTGCTTTGGCCGGCGTTGCTTTTGTATTCTGGATCAGTGGTAGACGGCCAGGGGTGGGGGGGGTCGTTTGAGACTATGGCCTCAGGCCGCGCCAGGCAGTATTGGCCACCTCCACATCGTGCACCTAGTACCCCAGAAGCGATGAGCATGGGGGGATGAGTTATCTGGGGAGAGTGGAGGTAAGGTAACATGAGATACGATTCTCTCATCCGCTAGTCAAATCGTCCCCACATACTCAACTCCGGGTGGCGTCGTCAACGGCGCCCAGTACGGAGTGCTCCGTACAATTTGTGGAGCTCCACTTTGGCGGAAACTTGCCTATCTCCATGTGGAGCAGAGCCTGAATGCTGGCATTAATAATGCGGGGGAGACTCTAGTGTTTTCGACGATCCGTCATTACTCCTCTCCTCCTAATCCAGCACTTGACTATGGATTCGAAAAGTCCCTCAGTATCTCGACAAGAGGGGTTTTGTGGAGGAGTCGAGGTACGGAGCTGTAGGAAGTTGGGGGATATGGAGATATGAAGGGCTGCTCTTGTAGCCCGTGTCTTATCTTGTGGCTATCGCAGTGAGTGGTGTGGGCCTTGCCTACTCCATATCTCGCCATTATTGCTTGGGTTTAGCTCGTGATCTTCCCCCCCTCCATCATCATCCATCCATCAACCAATTCAATCTCGCCTTGAGTCGAATGCGCTGCGCTGACAAACAAACATCCCATGCCTTCCTACTATGAATGCCAACATGAACAGACCCTTTGTCTGCAATATCTGCGCAAGGATCTTCACTCGAAATGTATGCACCTTCGCTCTCGCTCTTGTCCCATTCTAGCTGCTGCCCCATGATGAGCTGCGCCATCACTAGAGACTTCTGACTGAGCTGTTCTTGCGACCTTTAGGAAAACTTGGAGAGACATAAGCGTTCCAGTGAGCACTCGATTGGATGATGGATCTCGACAGCGACAATCTCCGAAGGCTAACCTCGGCCCACAGAACATCAAGGCAACACACATCGTCCCTACGAATGCCCCCGTTGTCAGTCGCGCTTCTCCAGAAAGGACGTCTGCAAACGTCACGCCGAGCGTTGTCGCGGCTCTCGAGAACATCAAACACCCCGGGCGACCTTGGATATGGCCGCGAATTTGAATGACAATGACCAACCTATAGCGTCGATGATCGGGATCAAGCAATTACAGGGTGGTAACATGTCCAGCAGTCAATTGCTCGCGACCCCGAACGCACATATTCTCATTGCTGCGTACTGGGAACACTTCCATCCAGCACTGCCCATTCTGCACCGAGCCACGTTCAACATGCAAGAACCGTCACTGCTAGTAGAAATAGTCGTGGCTGTCGGGTCTATCTACATGGCAACCACCCTTGAGGGCGATAGCGCAGCTTCATGTCTGCGCATGGGCCAGAATCTATGGGAGGCTGGGTGCAATGAATGTCAGAACTTGGTAAAAACTCACTCCGTAGGCAGATCCGCGCATTGTCGACCCGTTTTCCTAATCGTAGTCGCAGGTTCGTGATGGATGGACCAACTGGCAGCAGCCTGCCGTGCTGCAAGTGTGGATCCTGCATATTGTCTACGGCACTTATATGGGATACACAGCTCACTATCAGAAAGCGAAAAATCTGCTGCGAAGCCTGGTTGATGTAACGAACCCCTCGACCGGCTGCGAAGCTGCTGCTACAATTGTCATGGCTCACTAACTCCCCATCTGCAGTACGTTCAAGATCATAGATTGCTTGCACAGTCTGTGGTCTTTCCCGGCCAGAGCACTTGGATGCACGCTCTCGCCGCCAATACAACATACGCGGATGAGGAAGAACTGCGGTATGCATGGCATAGTTACGTCGACGAGGAGTCCACCAAGCTCTGCATGTACACCCTGCAGCTGCTCGACTTCCATACCTTCTACCCCTGCAACTTACGATGTCTGACCTCCGCTATGGACTTTGATTGGGCGCTCCCTCATTCGGCCGGGCTGTGGGAGGCAGAGAACGCCGGTTCATGGATAGAGGTTCTACGTGAGGATGTGAGGGTCCAAGCCATGTTGGACCCCGACGATCATCTCTGCCTACCGTGTCCCTCGACCAAGTCTCTCTCGCTGGCAATCCAGTCGCTCATGTCAGATGCGCCGAGCCTTCATCTACTCTCTGCGTTGGAATCATCGCCCATCACTATTATTTTCCTGCTCACCATGCTCGATGCCCTCATACGAGATCTAACGCGCTCCCTCTACCAGTTGCCACCGGCTCTCGCCGACCCTTCGCCGTATCACATCCTGTCGCAGAATCAGAATCGACAAATGGCAGCTGCCCTGCAGCAGGTCACAAGACTGGCTGAGGAGCAGCCGGAATCTTCGCGGCGCGGGGTCGACGGACCGGTGTGGACCGCCATCGAGCGATTGTCGTTGGCCATCAGGCTTGGCTTGTACAAGCCAGACGACTTATTGATTGGCGGCGTGATCGACAGCAGCGTGACAGCTGGGCTTGCAGCCGCGACACACCTCACACTTGGTCGCTCAACGGGCACCCGACGGTCGTTGCGAATGTTATACCAGCATAATTCAGGCGAGGATGCCGTGTTGCTGTTCCTCGAGGAGATCGTAGCCTCGTTGGAATCCATGCTCGCTACTAGCAAGACGGAAGCGATGCGTGAGGCGCCCTGGGTGACGGTCGCAAGCTATCGCATCCTTTTGGCTATTTGGCGATCGCTTCGCTGGGCATCATCGGAGATGCGCAGGAGGGCCGAGTCGAACACTCAGTCTCACTTCGATACGTCCACCCTCATCTTCAATACAATTATAGACACCGTCTCTCACCGCTTGGAAATAAGGCAGGACGCGAATGGCGTTCCATCGCCAGCGTCTGTTCCAGGCGAGACTTGTTTTTCCGGAGCCATCCATAAGTTCTGGACGGATCGGAACACCTGGACGGTTGGCTCCTCGATGGTGCCCATATTGGAGGAGATCTGTTCCACGGGCATGTGAAGACTGAGTTTCTTTCACGCTGAACGTTTTCCCTTCTCCTGTCTGTCTTCCTCTTGGTTTCAACACTATGCCCACATGCGCCTTCGCCCGAACCTTTACCTGCGAGTGGGGTGTTGTGGAGCTCCACCGCCGCCGCCGCCGCCGCCGCCGCCACAGCAGCAGCAGCCTGCACTATCCATTCCAGCCATCTCCACTAGCGACCTTCCAACAACATGCCGGCTCGGGCTTCCCCGGGTGGTCATGCTGCCAAGGCGCAGGCTAGGAAAATGAGGAAGCAGTTGATGGTCTGTCTTGTACAGATCTTTCCGACAAGGAGTACTGCATGCTCTTATACATGACCAACTAGTAGTTGCGTTGTGAGCTCAACTTGACAAGCCCGAATCAACATCAACAAGCATCATGTCTTCCACGGAACAGATTGGCTGGGTATGACAGATCATACGTAAACAATGAGTGGCATTACTGACTGATGACGGAAAAGTTCGGCCTTGGGTCCATGGGTTTAGGCATGGCTCTCAACCTCCAGAAGCATTTCTCTGCTTGTGGTTTGCCGCCTCTGTTATACAGCAACCGGACGCTATCGCGGGGAGACCCTTTGAGAGATGCTGGCGCTATCCCCGAAGAACATTTCGAAATGGTTCTGAAAAAGTCAACCATCATTTTTACAATGGTAAAGAAGCTTGGTCTGGCTTGTATTCAGAAGTGCTGACCGTGTTAGATCTCTAATGATGAGGTGCTTGACGGCCTGGTAACGAAAGCCTTGGCCGCGGGCATCTCGCTCCAGGATAAGATCTGGGTGGACACATCAACAGTGCATCCTAACACATGCAAAGATGTCTCTGCACGCCTAGGCAAACAGGGCGTTGCCTTCATCGCCTCTCCCGTCTTCGGCACCAGCGCCGTCGCTGCGACTGGCGAGCTCATTTTTGCTATGGCCGGACCCGCTCCCTCTCTCAAGCGTGTTGAGCCCTACATCATAGATGTCATGGGTCGCAAGATAATCAACTTGGGCGAGGAGGCCCACAAGTCATGCTTGCTAAAGATCTCAGGGTATGACACGAGTCTTGCTCTGCGTGACTTTGCGTTTGACGGAGTCTATCATGCTGATTCAGTACACACATAGCAACATTTTCGTCATCGGCTTTCAAGAACTTGCGTCAGAAGGTCTCGTCTTGGCGGAAAAGACCGGCCTCGGTGTCGACCAGATGGAGGAATTCATCGGCGACATGTTCGGCACCGTCATGCAAAGCTACTCCAAGCGCATGAGTAGTGGCTCTTTTGCGCCGCCGCTGAATCAGCAGCCTGGATTCTTGATCAGCTTGGCTATCAAGGACGTCGGACATGCCATTACCTTGGCTGAGGAGCATGGTGTCACGCTGCCGACAGTCGACATAGCCATGTCGCGGCTGAAAGCTGCCAGGGAATTTGCTGGTTATCATCTGGACAGCTCGGCTGTTTACGGAATTTCACGACAGGAGGCAGCGTTGCCGTTTTGGAGTAAGAATAGCAGACAGGGTGATTAAGACCTATAGTTAAGTTTAAGCTATAAATAGAATTAAATATATTTATATTATATTTATATAATAATAATTTAATTTTTTAACTTTTAACTTTTAACTTTTAATAAATAATAATTATATTAAAAAAATTTATTTATATACTTAATTATATTAAAATAATTAATCATTTATTTAACTTAAAATTAAAAAAAAAATAAAAAAAAATAAAGTTACTATAATTATTTATATATTTATATAATTAAATACTTAAAATATATTTTATATTATTATAAATATTAATTTATTAAAGTATAAAAGTATTTAAATTTATAAATATTAAAATATATATATTTAAAAATATAATACTTTAATTTAAATTACTCTATAGTATAAAGCGCTCTAAGTCGGCTGCGCCGGCAGGCAACTCCGATGAACCGTATCTCCACAAAGCCGCGCGGTATGACGGCTTTCTATTACGCTAATCCTAAGCGCGACGAGGGCCCATCGGTGATTCCACTTAGCAGGCCTCTTGTAGATTCAAGCGACAGCTTCTGGCCACTAGGAAACAGTTATACAACAGGCCAGCCAGCGAGGCAGTAAATCTTTTATAATCGAGGCGAGGTGTCTAGCGGCTGAAATGTCAAAAATTACAGGCATGCATGTACACTGTGGGGCCATTGAAATTTGTTGCACGGTACTCCGTATACGGAGTATAAGAGGGTCTAATCACACAATTAGTATGGCGTGAGCCACGCCCGTTCTTTGTGCAAGAACCAACGAATAGGTTGGTAGCTCTACTATCTTGTGGTAATCCACGTTCAAAGCCATTCGCTCCAGCTACATGAGCCGGGAAACTAACCACAAGAGTCGGCAAGGGGTTTGGCTGTTTCAGCCATTATGGACCATACGACTCTGTCATGTTCCTACGATTTGGCGAGTCAGGGATCCTAAACAGGTTCAACGATGCGGAGTGCGGATTCATGCGCTCATGCACAAGGAAAAAGTCTCAACTTCTACCTTGTAATCGTACAACCGGCCAATTTCAGCTTCTTGGCAGCTAAATATTTCCCGGACATGAAAGAACTATTTAGACGAGGCAATGGCAGCACTCTCATTGCCGTTGAGCCAGAATACACAAGCACGCACGTCTCACTCGACTCACTCATCCGACGCGCCAGCGCTTGCGATTTCTTCAACTATTATCCTGCAGACCTTTGTCATAGCAGATATGCGCCTTCATTTTCTCGCTCTGCTTGCCAGTGCTGTGGCTCTAGCCGCGGCCGATGGACCAGTCGAAGAAACGAAGATCAAGCATAATGAGACTAGACCAGGACGCTGTCAATTCAAAAGTGCGCAGTTGGAGCCCAGCGCTGCAAGCCGCACCGCAGGCAAGTATTTCAGCCGCCGTCAGTCTGCAGGGGGTGGTGCAACTCCTGATGACGGTGCAATTATCCAAATGGACCTTTATGTGCACGTACTTGGAAGGCCAGAGGAAAACAAAGATAATAAAACACAGTTCCTCCTTGACGTAAGTCGCTCAGAGTCATACTATCGCTACAGTTGAACAAGTCAACTAACTCACTCTGGCTCCCATAGCACAAGACGATTGAAAATCAAGTCAAAGTTCTCAACCAAGATTTCAAACCCGTCAACGTTTCCTTTGCATTGAAGGGCGTAGACTGGACAATAAAGACAGACCTACCCAAATATCGGTATGCTATTTCATACATGCTCGACTACAGCTCTCTTAAGGATTTATACAAGGGTGATAAGTCTACACTTAACGTTTATTTTGTCAATGCTTCATTCCAGCAAAGTGGTATAGAAGGGCCTATCGCGAAATCAGGTGGACTCTATGCCTGTGCTCTAAACTCCAACACTGTTCCTGGAGGGGCCAGTCCTCACCTGAACAGGGGCCACATTGCCACGCACGAGGTTGGCCACTGGTTGGGGATAGATCCGCATTCTGATGAGGGATTGTCTACTTGCGAAAAGCCGTATGTTACGTTACGCCAAGTAGAGATGGAACGAGCTTTTTAGACACTAATTTGGTCACAGCGATGACGATAATCCTTCTCGAGAATGCCACCCCTCGCGTAGGTGCAGCAACTACATGAGTTACTCTCACGAGTAAGTTGTTCCATGAAGTCTAGACATATACATTAATTTGTTTTTTTTTACTAACGCGAGATGCTAGCATATGCATGAACTCGTGGGAGCCGGATCAAGTCTCGTTCATGCACAATTTCGCTCGGGAACTCAAGCTGGGGAAAAGTCCCAAGCACTGGTATGACGCGGGACTGTCGGGTTGGCCTGATGATTTTGAATCAAGACAGTGAATCCGCATACCGCTACATCCGGCAAATGTTGGCCAATTTAGGGAGGGAATTGGATATTGCATTTTGACCGCAATTTGTATCGATACCGTATTGCACAACACCCTGTGCAACCCACACTTGTGCTTCATCTGATGATTACTCAATCACGCTGTGCATGACCTGAATAAGTGCCCTATTCAATCGCAAATAGCTTTTCTCTTTATCTTCCAACGTTTTCCCTGCCCGATTGCGAATAGTTGCTTCCAACAATTAAAAGGGCCAGGACATAAGAGGGTGCGATAAAGAACACACAGACTAATCAACATGTTCCGGTAGTTTCTCAATCATGTTCTGCACCAACTAACCTCGTGCGCATTTCCTCGTCATCATATTCCAAGACAGGTTTTCTCTCTTTAAACCTGCCCGCTCCAATGTCCAACACCTTAGGGAGGGCGATTGCACACGTATCATTGCGGTTCTGGCCTTTGTTTTCACAACCATGAACGCAGAATGCTGTCAAGGAAATTTCACCATTTGGCCCTGGGCATGAGAACAAAAGCTTCTCGTATGATGGGGCCTCATTATCAGATTCAAAATCTGACCCAAAAAGTGCCTCGCTGATGTCGTTGACATAATTTCCTATGTGTTAAAGCTTAGCTTTGACGCATCCCTACAGTAGGCGCTGTAAACAGTTTTCTCTTTTGGACCTGCGCTACATCTCTCTGGAAGCAACATACCTCTTTGAAGAAGTGATGTACCGCAATACTGAAGACCTTCTTTGCAATTTGCTGCAAAGACGGTTTGGGAAACTCCAGCTAGAGCAAAAAGCGCAAGATAAGCTGCTCGGGTCATGGTTGAATCCGAGCCAATGTTTGTTTTAAAATGATAATAGTTGGCGTCAGAAGGATACGTATGTGAGAAGGAATTGAAATACAGTTGATTCTCTGGTTACTAAATCTCTCCCGGATTCCACCTATTTATACAACCCACGACAGCCAGCTACTCTTCCCGCCCCTCTTTCCGTGTGATCTCGGGCAACTACTCACTAAATTACAATGCCCTGCAAGCATCTCCCTGCTTTCCAACACGGATCGCGGTCGATCTCGTTCCATGCTGTGCCGGCATCTACTGGTTGATGAGTCATGTCGCGGTTTCTGCCAGCTGGCAAGGGGAATCTGTTGAGATGAGAGTGGCACCTTCAGAAATGACCGATGCCTCGTATCAGCTAGATTCGTACGATGGTGGAAGAAGGTGGCACGATGCCAAGGAATGTAGGCCCAAGGCCACTGCATTTTCAGGGAATTTCCCGGGCGCTGAAGGACTATATAGAAGGGCCACGATGCCCTTCAGAGGGCATCATCAAGTCAGATCATCAACCATATCATCAATTGTCAAATTCATCAATCTCAGGACCCTCGTCAGTATCTACCTATTCCTTGCCGATTTTCCATTGTTGCAAATTGCTCCTTTACCTCAAATCTACGTAAAGGCACATAACGCAACAGAATCATCCCTGCATCACCACGTGCATATCAGATATCCTTGTCATTTCCATGGCGTCTAACTAAATGGCTGCGTATCGTGGCGAGATGACTGACCAGAGGTCAAAGACAGAGCCAGACCATTTAAAAACATCAACATGTCTTTCGGACCGAATAGCTTGGACATCAGTCGATTTTTTGTAAAAATATCAGGTAAAATAGTGCTAACCCACAGTGGAGTTGCATGCAGAGAATGATGCCGCACAAGATAAACAGAAGAAGTAGTCTGCCAAATGCGAAGCCCCGCGCGCAATCCGCCAAAAATCAAGGGCGTTTGAAAAGGCTTGATTCTCGGAAGACGTATAAGCTGTAAAGAGCTTCATTGAAACCTTCGAATCTCGGAAGACGCACAGGCATCTGGTATCGCAGGTTAATGTGACGAGCTTGTTCAGAGGTTCAATCCTCGGAAGAAGTATAGTCATCTGATATCGCGGGTCAATCTGACGAGCTCGTTGAAAAGGTTTAAATTTCGAAAGACGTATACTGCAAGGAGCATAAGATGTCGCAAGTTAGCTGATAGGCTCTTCAAAAAGGTGTCACAGGAAAACATTCAACATACCGGAAGCATTCAATATCATCGGAAACGTACGATGCCGACGGAAGCGCATTGCTGGAAGCGTTCAACATCGCTGGAAGTATTCAGCATCACCGAAAACGGACGATATCGCCGGAAGCTTACGATATCGTCAGAAGCTATGGAATAAAGTGAATCCAGAAGAAGAGGCATATCGCAGAGATAAACAATAGTCAAATTCCCCATCAATTAGATCGAAATCAAGGACAATTTTCCGCTGCTTTAGAGACCCGACTTCCATAGCTGCCCACTTGTGACAAAATGTTCGACTCCCGGAAGACGTACAGGTCGCAAGAAGCATCAGGTATTGCAAGTCCGTTGACGAGCTCGTTGAAAGGTTTAAATATCGGAAGATGTACAGGCAATACAGGAAGCATCAGTGGGCAGGGTTGATCTGTCGAGCTCGTTAAAAGGTTCAATGTCGGATGATGTATAGGCGTTCAAGAATCATCGAATCCATCAGATATCGCAAGGCAGTCTGACGAAGACAATGAAAAGGTCCAAGTCTCGCAAGGCGTATCGGCACTGCAAGAATCATTAGATAGGGCAAGTTAATCTGACGAGCCTATTGAATGGTTTAAATCTTGCAAGACGTACAGGCGCTGCAGGAAGCATCAGATCTCGCAAGTGAATCTGAAGACGATGATGGTGGCTACAGGTCAGTATTCCGGTCGTGATTCTGGTCACAATAGTAGCGTTCGGGAGGGGTGAAAGTCTGCTGCTACTGCTGATGATGATGCCGTTTCCGCTGATGAGGATTTGCGGCCCACGTAGGAAATGCTGCTGTTGCTAATAATAATGATAATGCCGCTGCTGCTGATGCCGTCGCTTCTACTGATGGAGCAGTCGGCAGAGGAGAAAATTCAGCTGATGATAATGATGATGATGATGATGCTGCTGCCTGCGCGAGGACGGCGGCGCCCGAGGTGCAAAAAAGCAGGGCTTGGTGGGAGCGATACAAGGCTCGTAGGTAACCCAGCAGTAACACAGCAGCACAACAGCACAACAACACCCAAGGCATAAGATGCAGAAAAAAAGCAGCTCACAAGTTAACATAGAAATTAGGGCCTAAAACGGTATATCTAGTGCGCAATCTACAAAAGACCTCTTTAGTCAGGGATCCAGCTATCAGGGGGGCTTACAACACAACATATCGAGCAATAACATAACTAGCCAGCACGCCAAAAAGAATAAACTCCGGCGCAAAAGATGCACACGAGCCCAGCACACATATTACACTAAGTAGCAGTGCGCGAAACAAAACATCTGGTGCGTAATCTACGAAAAGCCTGCTCAGTCGGGAATCCGGCTATTAGGGGCTTGCTTACAAGCAGCATGCAACATCACAACCAGTAACACCACAACCGGAGCACCAGAGAGAATAAAACTCGGCACAAAAATACACAAGAGCCCAGCGTACAAGGTGCCATAGAAGGCAGGGAGTGAAACAAAACACCTGGCGTGTAATAACCCAAAATTCGCGGCTCACACGCCCACCGCCACAACTCGGCTACCAGCGCACTAACCAGCCTGTGACCTGGCGAAAAAGGACTCGCAGAAACACGCCACACACGATGCAGTGAAAAGAATTGCGAAATAAGGCGCTTCCGGCGCGCTCAGCAACCCTGCGGCGGGCCGCGCACAAAATGCCGGCGGGATAGGTGTTTTTTCGCTCGAATTGTAAGCAGAAAGGGGAGGAGACTATAAGGTATTTTCTGAGGAGGACACTAACGTACTCTAGGTCTTTAACTTTATATAGTAAAGAAAAATACCATAAGGACTAGTGTCCTGGTAAAACGTATAGCGCTGCGAGGGGTATTGCAGGTCAGTTGACGGGCTTATTGAAAGGTGTAAATGTCGGAAGAAATACAGGCGCTGCAGGAAGCATTGGATCCATTAGAAATCGTGAGGTAATCTATCGAAGACGATTTCTTTGATGATGAGATTGTCGGCCGCGATCTAATTTAGTCAGTTAATGAGCTTGGTGAATAGTATAGTCGCTGCAAGAAGCATTAGATCGTAGGTTAATCTAACAAGCTTGTTGAAGAGGTTTAAATCTCGGATGTACACTGTAAGGAGCATCGGATATCGCAGGTCAATCTGACGGGCTTGTTGAAAGCCTCAAACCTCGGAAGAGTACAGGCTGCAAGGAGCTCGTTGAAAGGTTCGGATCTCGGAAGACGTACAGGAATCTAATATCGCAGGTTAATCTGACTGGCCTGTTCAAAGGTTCAATACTCAGAGTACGTACAGTCGTCATCGAAGCATCAGACATTATAGATCGATCTGACGAGCTCGTTGAAAAGGCTTAAATCTTGGAAGACGTACGAGCATTACATATCGCAAATTCATCTGATGAGCTTGTTGAAAGGTTCAATTGTCGGAATACGTACACTGCACAAAGCATTAGATATCGAAAACCAGTTGACGAGCTCGTTGAAAGGTTCATGCGCCGCAGGAAGCATTAAATCGCAAGGCGATCTGACAAGCTCGTTGAAAGGTTCAAATGTTGGACAACGTACAGACTGCAAAAAGTATCGGATCCAGTAGATATCGTGAGGCAATCCGACCAAGACGATTTTTGTAATGATGGGATTGTCGGCCGCGGTCTAATTCACTCAGTTGACGAGCTTGTTGAAAGATTCGAATATCGGACGACATATAGGCTACAAGAAGCATCAGTATTGCAAGTTAGTTAACAAGCTCGTTGAAATCTTAAAATGTCGGAAGACGTACACTACACAAGGCATTAGATATCATAAAGTCAGTTAACGAGCTCGTTGAAACGTTCAATTATTGGAAAACGTACAGACGCTATCGAAGCATCAGACATTGTAGGTCAAGGCTCAATTCTCGAAATACGTAGAGGCATCTGATATCGCGGTTCGATCTAACAAGCTCGTTCGAAGGTTCAATTCTCGGAAGACATTCACTGCATAAAGCATTAGATACCAAAAGTCGGTTGACGAGCTCGTGGAAAAGTTAAAATGTCGGAAGATGTAAAGGGTTAAATCTTGGAAGACAAACACAGCAAGAAGCATCGGATCGCCGGTCAATCTGACGAACTCATTGAAAGATTTAAATATTAAATGATGTACAGGCGTCCAAAAGCATCAGATCCAACAGATACTGTGAGGGAATCTGACCAAGTCGTAAAAAGGTTCAAGTCTAGCAAGACGTATAATGTTGGAATGCCGCCAAGCACAATAAGAAGCACAGAGCCTATCACGTGGTCACCTTCAAGCCACGATATTTATACGCCGATATCGTGCCTTCCACGATGACTTCTTTTCTTCTTCTTAGATAGACCCGAATTATTGAATACATTGCATTTGAAGCAGATGATCTAGATCATTGCACAACCCTGTGCAACCCACATATAGGCACTGCAAAAAGCGTTTGACACGGCAAGTTAGTCTAACGAGCCTGCTGGATGGTTTAAATGCCGTAAGACTTACAGGCGCTGCAGGAAGCATCAGATCTCGCATGTTAATATGAAGACGATGGTGACCGCAGGTCAGTATTCTAGTCAGGAAGACGGTTTCAATATGAGCGGTCGGCAGAGTGGAAAATTCGGCACTCGGGAAAGGGGAGAGCCAGCTAATGATGATGATGATGATGCCCCTACTACTAATGGCGACAGGTCAAGATTCCGGTCATGATTGTAGCGGTTGGGAGGGGGAAAAGTCAGAGGCCGCTGCTGCTGTTGATGCCGCCGCCGATGATGATGCTGCTGCTGCTGCTGCTGCTGATGGCCACTGGTCAGGATTCCTGTCGGGATGCGGGTCACGATTGTAGCGGTCGGGAGGGTGGAAAGTCAGATGCTGCTGCTGATGATGATGGCCACAGGCCAGGATTGTGGTCACGATAGTATCGGTCGGTCGAGGGAAAAGTCAAATGATGATGCTGCTACTGCTAATGATAATAGCCACAGGTCAGAATTCTGGTCAAGATAGTGGTCGAGGGGGGAAAAGTCACCTGATAATGATGATGATGCTGATGATGCTGCTGATGATGCTGCTGATGATGATGCTGATGATGATAATGTCGCTGCTGCTGCCTACGCAAGAACAGTATAGCCCAAGGTGCAATAAAGCAGGGCTTGGTGGGAGCGTTATGGGGCGGGTAGGTTGCACAAGAGCAACAACCAGCACACAAAATGCAGAGAAAACCAGCGCATACGATACAAAAAAACCACAGCGCATAAGATGCACTAGAAAGCAGGGCGCAAAACAAGAGATCTGGTGCGCAATCTGCGGAAAACCTAAGTGATTATGAATTTAGCGACCGGAGGGCTACAGACGCAGCAATACAACACAGCACGACAGCAATTCCACGAGACAAACCCAAACTAAACCTAGGTCAAAAGATGCAGAAAAGCCTAGAATACGTAATTGAATAGCAATCAGAGCGCGAAACAAAATACCTGGCGCGTAGTACGCCAAAAACCAGTTTACACGCCAACAACCACAACTCGACCACCAGCGCTAACAACGGCACCAAACCTGGCGCAAAAGACTCGCAGAAACACGCCGCACACGATGCAGTAAAATACAGTGCAAAATAAGGCAGCCCCAGCGCTCCCAGCAACTCTGCGGCGGACAGTGCACAAAATTTCATCGGGATAGGTGGTTTTTCGCTCAAGTTGTAAGTGGAAAAGGGAGGAGACTGCGAGCCTTTTCCCGAGGAGGACACTAGTCCTTATGGTTTACTGCTTTACTCTTTAAAGTACTGAATCTAAAGGACGTTAGTGTCCTCCTCGGAAGATAGCTCACAGTGTCTTCCTTGTTGAAAGGTTTAGGCGCTGCAAGAAGCATCAGATCGCAGGTCCGTCTGACCAAGACAATGAAAAGGATCGAATCTCAGAAGACGTACAGGCAGCAAGGAGCTCATTGAAAGGTTCAAATCTCAGAAGATGTACAGGCTGCAAGGAGCTGGTTGAACGGTTTAATTGTTAGAAGACGTACAGGCTGCAAGAGGCATTCGATATCGGAAGTCGATTTGACGACATCGCTAAAAAGGTTTAAATCTCGGAACCCACAGGCGCTGTAAGAAGCATCTGGCATCGCAAGTCAGGTGAAGAGCTTGTCAAAAAGGCTCAATTCCCGGAAGGCGGACAGACTCCGCACAAAGCATCAGATCTCGCAAGTCGATCTGAAGCCTGTGGAGATACGATGATGGTGACCACATGTCAGGAAGACAGTCAGGAAGACGGTTACATTAGGAGCAGTCGGTAGAGGGGAAAAGGCAGCACTCGGGAGGGAGAGGGAAGAGTTAACTGAAAATAATAATAATGCGGCTGCTGATGATGATAATGATGTCGCTTCTGCAGCTGATGATGATGATGCCCTACGGGCGCTGCGAGAAAAAAAACATCAGATATCGCAAGTCAGTTCACAAGTGCATTAAATTGTTCAAATCAATAAAGACGTACAGGCTGCAAGGGGCATTGGACTTTGCAGGTCAATCTGACGAGCTCGTTGAAAAGGCTTGAATATCAGAGGGCATACAAGCATTATATATCGCAAGTCGATCCGACGAGCTCGATAAAAAAGCCCAAATTTCGGAAGATGTAAAGGCATCTGATATCGCAGGTTAGTCTGACGAGCTCGTTCAAATGTTCAAATCTTGGAAGACATACAGGCTACAAGGAGCTGATTAAACGATTTAATTCTCGGAAGACGTGTAGGCTGCAAGAGGCATTCGATATCGCAAGTTAATCTGACGAGCTCGCTGAAAAGGGTTCAAATCTCGGAATGTACAGGCATTGCAAGAGGCCACTGCTATCGCAAGTCAGCTGACGAGCTTGTCAAAAAGGTTCGATTTCCGGAAGACGTACAGACGATATGGAAGCATCAGACATTGTAGGTCGATCTAACGAGCTCGTTGAACAAGTTTAACTCTCGGAGGACGTACAGGCGCTATGGAAGCATTAGGTATTGCAAGTCAGTTAACGAGCTCGTTAAAAGGTTCACATGTCGGAAGACGTACAGTCGCTGCAGGAAGCATCACATCTCGCAAGTCAATCTGAAGACGATGAAGATGTTCAAGATACGATGATGGTGGGAGCCACAGTTCAGGATTCGATTCCAGCCAGGAACACGGTCAGGAAAATTATTGCAATCGGAGCGGTCGGCCGAGGGGAAAAGTTGGCACTCTGGAGAAGGGCAAAAGTCAGCACTCGGGAGGGAGGAAAAAGTCAGGATTCGGGAGGAAGGAAGAGTTAGCTGCTGATGGTGATGATACCGTTGCTGCTACTAGTGATGGCCACAGGTTGGGATTCCGGCCATGATAGTAGTGGTTGGGAAGGTGAAGAGTCAGATGCTGCTGCCGCTATTGATGCCGTTGCCGCTAATGAGGATGCTGCTGACCACGCAAAAAATGCCGCTGCTGATGAGCATGTTGTTGCCCACGCAGGAAATGTCGCTGCTGCTGCTGCTGATAATGATGCCGCTGTTGCTGGTGATGATGATGACCACAGCTCGGGATGGATTCTGGTCGGGATTCTGGTCACGGTAGCAGCGGTGGGGAGGGGCAAAGTTACATGCCGCTGCTACTGCTACTGATGATGATGATGATGATGCCGCCACCACTGCTGCTGATGGCCATGATAATGTCGCTGTTGCTGATGATGATGATGGCCACAGGTCGGATTCTGGTCGGGATTCTGATCACAATAGTAGCGGTCGGGAGGGAAAAAGTTAGCTGATGAAGATGCCACTGCTGCTGCTAATGATGATGGCCGCAGGTCAGGATTTCGGTCAGGATTCTGGTCATCATAGTAGCGATCGGGAGAGGGAAAAGTCACCCGAAAGTAATGATGATGTTGCCGCTGCTGCTGCTGATGATGATGATGCCAATGATGCCGCCGCCGCCGCCACCGCTGATGCCGCTCCTGCTGCTGCTGCTGATGATGATGATGATGCCGCCAACGCTGATGATTATGGCCACAGGTCATGATTCCGGTCGGGATTCTGGTTATGATGGCAGCGGTCGGGAGGGGGCAAAGTTTGATGCCGCCGCAGCTGATGATGATGATGGCCATAGATTAGGAAGACGGTCAGAAAGATAGCCACGATAGTATCGGTCGGTCGGGGTAGAAGTCAAGTAATGATGCTGCTGCCGGTATGATAATAGCCACAGGTCAGGGTTCTGGTCACGATAGTAGCGGTCGGAAGGGGGAAAAGTCACCTGATAATGATAATGATGATGATGATGATGCTGCTAATGATGCCGTTGTTGATTATGCTGCTGCCGCTGATGATAATTTCGTTACTGCTGATGAGGATGTTGTTGCTGCTGCTGAGGATGTTGCTGCCTACGCAAGAAATGCCGCCGCGGATGATGACAATGCCACTGATGATGCTGCCGCCGCCGCTGCTGCTTATGATGCTACCCACGGAAGAGCAGCAGCGCCCAAAGTGAAAAAAAAAAAAGCAGGGCTCGCGTGGGCGGGGGACCAGCGATACGGGGCTGGTAGGTAGCACAAGAGTAACATAACAGCACAACAACAACTAGGGCACAAGATGGACAGAAAGCTTGTGCATAAGATGCAGAAGAGCTCAGCGCACTAGGTAAAATAAAAGCAAGGCCTAAGAAGTTACACACGGCGCGCAATATACAAAATACCTGTATGATTCAGAGCCCTGCATTAGTGGTCCCGGCTAAGCCCTGCTTTTTTTTTTTTTTTGCACCTATAGATTAAATCTCATCAGTCAAATCGTCCGCAGCAGAATTCTAAGCAGTAAAATTCTAAGCAGTGTAGGAGCAGGAGCAGGAGCACTGGCACCAGCACAATGTACGCAGCAATCGCAAGATACTTAGCAATGGCCACATACATAGTAGTCTACAGCCTTCAAGAAACTTACAATATATAGTAACTTACCTATATTACAAGCACGCTTCTCTATCCCTCTGCGTTGGTCTGCCCAGCGCCGCAAGTGCCTGCTCGCGGTCGGTGTCCGACGATCAGCGGCTTGCAAGCATCGTGCAACAGAGCACAGCCAGCAACACCGTAACCAGCGCTCAAGATAAAATAAAACCTGGCGTAGACGATGCAAGAAAGCGCGGTAGATATAATGTAGCAAGAAGCAGGCCCTAAATACAATACTCGCCGCGCAAACCACCAAAAACCGTACTCGACCACCAGCGCACCAAACGGTCCCAATCCTGGCGCAAAGGGCTCGCAGAAACACGCCGCACACGATGTAGTGAAAAGAATTGCGAAATAAAGCGCTGCCGGCGCCAAAAAAATGCCGGCGGAATGGGTTTTTTTGCTCGAGTTGTAACCGGAAAAGGGAGGAGACTATAAGCAGGTTTGAGACTAGAACACAGTCCTTATTGTTTACTCCTTTGCTCTGTAAAACAATAGATCTAAAGTACATAGTGTTCTAGTCGACCCGACGCGTTCGTCAAAAAGGTTTCAATCTCGGAAGACGTCCAGGTATCTGATGTCGCAGGTTAATCTAACGAGCTCGTTAAAACGTTCGAATATCGGATGTACATGCTGCAAGAAGCACTAGGTATTCCAAGTCAGTTAACAAGCTTGTTTTAAAGTTCAAATCTCGGAAAACATACACTCCACAAAGCATCAGACGTTGTAGGTTCATCTGGCTAGCTCGTTGAAAGGTACAGGCGCTATAGGAAGCATCGAATCTCGTAAGTCAATCCAAAGACAATGAAGATGATGAAAATACGATGATGGTGGTGGCTACAGGTCAGGATTCCAGTCAGGAACACGGTCACGGTAGTAGCGGCCTGGAGACGGAAAAGTTAGCCGACGATGATGATGCTATCGCTGCTGCTGATGATGATGCCGTTACTGCAGATGTGGATGTTGCTGCCCACGCAAGAGATGTCGCTGCTGCTGACGATGATGATGTCGTTGCTACCACTGCTTCCGCTGGTACTGCTGCTAATGATGTTACTACCCAGGCAGATGTTAGGTCTAGATTAGCGCCCAAGATGCACCAGATGCACAAGAGTCTAGCGCATAAGGGGAATTAAAAAGCAAGGCATGAAACAAAACACCTGACGCGCAATCGGCCAAAAATCAGGTCCAGCAAATTCGCATCTCAACTGCCACACAGCCACCGCAGCAGGCTTAAACCTGGCGTTAGCAACTCACAGAGACGCAGCGCACACGATTCAGACCAAAGAAAGGCGCTCCTGGCCTGCCAGGCATCTCTGCGGCGGGCCGCGCACAAAATGCCGGCGGGATGAAGTTTTTTTCTCGAGTTGCAAGCGGAAAAGGGAGGAGACTGTAAGCTGTTTTCCGAGGAGGACACTAACGTTCTTTAGGTTTACTTCTTTCGGAGAGAGAAAGAGGGAGACCATAACAATAAGTTTTTTCCTCGGAAGACATACAACGCTGCGAGAAGCATTAGGTATTGCAAGTTAGTTGACGGGCTCGATGAAAGATTCGAATGTCGGAAGATATATAGGCGATGCGGGAAGCATCAGATTGCAGGGTCAATCTAACGAGCTCGTTGGAAGGTACAAATGTCGGATGATGTACAGGTGCTGCAAGAAGCATCGGATTTGGCAAGTCGGTTGACAAGCTCGCTGAATGGTATAGGCGCTGCAGGAAGCATCAGATTGAACTTGCGAGATCTGAAGACGATGACGATGTTCTAGATGCGATGATCGTGGTGGTCATAGGTTAGGATTCTAGTGAGGAAGACGGTTAAAATAGGAGCGGTCGGTAGAAAAGAAGAGTCGGCATCTGAGAGAGGAAAAGTTAGCACTCGGGAGAGGGGGAAATTTTGCACTTGGGAGAGGGAAGACTCAGCTGCTAATGATGATGATGCCGCTGCTGCTGCTGATGATGCCGTTGTTGCTGATAATGATGATGCCGTTGCTGTTGATGAGGATATTGCTGCCCACGTAAGACATGTCGCTACTACCATTGCTGATGATGCCGTTGCTGCTGATGATGAATGTTGGTGTCCACGCAAGAAATGCCGCTGCTGCTGATGCCGCCGCCGCCGCTGGTGATGATGATGCCACCAACGATGTCGCCGTCGATGCTGATGATGATGCCACTGATGATGATTCCGCCCTGCCGTCGCTGATGCCGCCGCTGCTGTCAGTATTTGGGAGAGGGAAAAAGTCAGCACTCACGAGAGAGAAGAGTCAACTGATGATGCTGATGATGATTCCGCTGCTGCTGCTGATGATGATGATGCCACTGATGATGCCACTGATGATGCCACTGATGATGCCGCCGCTGGTGATGATGATTCCGCCGCTGCCGTCGCTGATGCCGCTGCTACTAATGGGGATGTTGCTGCCCACGCAAGAAATGTCACTGCTGCTGATGTCGCTGCTACTGTCAGCACTTGGGAGAGGGAAAAAGCCAGCACTCACGAGTGAGAAGAGTCAGCTGTTGATGATGGTGCCGCCGCCGCTGATGATGCTGCTACTGCTGATGACGATGGCCACAGGTCAGGGTTCCGGTCGGGATTCTGGTCACGATGGCAGCGGTCGGGAGGGGCAAAGTTGGATGCTGCTGCTGCTGCTGCTGCTGATGCCGCCGCCGCTGATGATGATGATGCCGCTGCTGCTGCTGATCAGGATGCCGCTGATCAGGATGCTGCTGCACACTCAAGAATGGCTATTCCCACCAGGCAGATGTTAGATCAAGGTTGGTGGGAAAAAAGCAGGGCAAGGGCAAGCTTGGTCAGGACCAGCGATACGGGGCTGGTACGTAGCACAACAGTAACACAGCACAATAATCAGCGCACAAGATGGGACAATGTCCGGTGCAAAAGATGCAGCAAATTGCGGCGTATATAATAAAGAAAAGAGGCAGCCCGCTAAAAGTAACACCTAGTGCGCAATCTACGAAAAAAACCCGCTCAGTCGGGGATCCAGCCATCGGCGGCTTGCAACCAACATGCAACACATGACATGCAGCAACATCACACCCAGCGCACCAGATAAAACCAAACCTGGTGCAAAAGATGCAGAAAGGTCCAGCGCACGAGATGTATTAAGATGCAGGGCGCAAAATAAGATACCTGGTGCGTAATCTACAAAAAATCCGCCCAGCTAGAAATTCAGTGACTACGGGGCTTGCAAGCAATATTCAACACAACACAGCCGCAACACCACGAGACAAGACCACACCTAGTGCAAAAGATGCACAAGAGCCTAGCGCACAAGGTGTGAGTAGAATTAAGTCATAAAATACAATATATGGCGTGCAGTTTGCCAAAAACCACAACTCAGCCACCCTTACACTACTCTTTTCCACGTCAAGATGTTTGTCCATCCCATCCTGCTCCAAACGGACGGGTCTGGTTGGCAGCGGCATTGGCTTTTCGGATACGGCCAGGGCTCCAGCTCAGTGTTCTGCTTTTTAATTAATTAAAAGCCATTAGATCATGCGATAACTGAGAGTCGGAAATAGAGCTTGTCACCAGAGTACCACTCTCGATGTTGGAATCCCTCGTCAAGCAGACAAGCAATTGCGGACAAGGTCACGTGGCTACCCTAGCGCGCCTCTTTTTTTTACGGCGTTGTCAAGAAGAGCATGTTACAAATGTGTTACGGATCACAGTGAGCCGGTTACGGATTCTGACCCAGTGGAGATATCGTGAGACAACCTTCCGGGTCCGATGACGGAATTCATAGATAGTAATCATCTATAAGAAGAGGTCTAATTCCTCGTCATATTAGATAGAATACAAGGACAATTCCACACATTCAGACATCCATAGCTGCTCACTTGTGACAGGCGTGCTCGGCTCTTAGATAGACACCACAGATTATTGAATATATATCGCATTTTGGAGCATTGATTCAGATTACTGCACAACACCCTGTGCAACCCACAAATACCGTCAAGAGTGTGTTGATGGAACAATGCCGCTAAAGGAAGCTTTACGAAATAGTTACAACGGAATTGCTCAGCTACTTGAGGGCAAGCGCTTGTTTGAAGGCAGACAGACAGCGACGCCAAGAATGTGTGTAGACTTGGTGCACTTGTTTACCTGTTGATTGCTTTGGAGGTTTGAATGAGGCGCAAAAATAATACCACTCTTTCTGATTTCGACATTTTTGGGCTGAGCCCGGGATAATTTTCTGAAGGGCAGCGTTGAATGTAGTTGCTTGGTAAGACGAAATAGTCAACGCAATAAGAATATGTTTCTTTGTCGGTTTTGGTTGCAACTAATTTTGACTGGCCAGACAGGCGCAGTTAGTGTATGCACAATGCATAAGAAGCGCTGGGTCTATTTTATGCTAGGAATTTGTGGTCGGGAGCTTTCAGCTTTCTTGGTGGGGTTGCAACCTTGGGAGGAGGGGTTGAAATTGCAGTGTACGGAGTACATGGCGAGCCGTTAAAAGTGGGCACCCACCCCTGCGCTTGGCGAGCGACCAAACCGACGGGGAAACCTCGCTAGACACTTCACTGCAATTTCAACTCCTCCCAATGGGGGTTCTTCCCCACCGAGAGAGCTGACCTCCACTGCGATGTCGAAAGTTCCGGCCACAAATTTCTAGTAGCAATAAGTACAGCCAGCTAGCTTAAAATAGACCAAGCGCCGTGCTAAGAGATCCATTCCCGCAAAACACGATGCAACTCATATGAATCCCTGGTATTTAGTAGCAACTTGCTTGTGCCTAGGAACCAATCAGTGCAGACAACATTTAAGTCTAACTATTATGAGAAACTACCACCGTTATTAACCGTAATTATTTATATTATAACATATAGTTATTTCTAAGCTAGGCTTCCTTTCCTAAAACACTATTTTGCGACGATGTGCTCGCGCGCTGGTAACTGAGCTATGCTAGCTAGTTGGCATAGCTTTTGTCCTCGGCTAATTATTCAAGGAAAATGATTATTACTGCCGAGTGTAGTTTGTTAAGCGGAACGTACAGGCGCTGCAAGAGGTATTCTGGTGTCGCAAGTCAGCTGACGAGCTCATCAAAAAGTTTCAATTCCCGGAAGAGTATAGCTACTCAATATCGCAAGTCAATCTAACGAGCTCAACGAAAAGGCTCAAATCAGAAACGATACAGGCTGCCAGAAGTATCAGATATCGCAAGTCAATCCAACGAGCTCGCTGAAAAGGTTCAAATCTCGGAAGACATACGCGACATAAAGCATTAGACATTGTAGGTTAATCTGGCGAGCTCGTTGAACGGTACAGGCGCTACAGGAAGCATATTGCAAGTTGATCTAAAGACGATGAAGATGTTAAAGATACGATGAAGGTGGTGGCCATAGGTCGGGATTCCAGTCAGGAACATGGTCACGGTAGTAGCGGCCGGGAGGCGGAAAAGTCAGCTGATGATGATGATGCTACCGCTGCTGCTGATGATGATGCCGTTGCTGCAGATGTTGATGTTGCTGCCCACGTCAGAAATGTCGCTGCTGCCGCTGCTGATGATGCCGTTGATGCTGATGAGGATGTTGATTCTCACGCAAGAAATGCCGCTGCTGTTGCTCATGATGTTGCTGCCCAGGCAGATGGTAGGTCTGTATTGGAATCCTGCCGTCAAGCACAATAGGAAGCACGGAGCGGGTCACGTTGTCACCTTTCGGCCACGATATTTTATACGGTGATATCGAGCCTTCCACCTTGACTTGTTTCCTCTTCTTAGAGGCACAGATTATTAAATATATTGCCTTTTGACCGCAACTGGTATCGATACCGATATTGCACGACGCCCTGTGCAACCCACACACATCGATGCCGCGGCGCCCGCCAGCGTGGCGGGGCATAGCTACCCTACAGTAACGGTAACATTGCCTGACATCACGAGCTGCGATTTGTTCACACCGTGTAGTAGTGACTGAGAGAGCAAGTTGTAAGAGTCCACACGGGTGTTAGAGTCGATCAAGTCATTCGAAGATTATGAAGGGCCGTTGAAGTAGTCTAAATTAGAAGTGCTGGAGTTCTGCGGGTCATATCCCCTTCCAAGGCAGATGCAAGCCTTCATGGCCTTCATGATGCTGTATTTAAACAAAAAAAAATTCTTTAATCCAAATCGAAAGCCTCTTGTTTCCAAGGAAGGGAGATGTTGGGCTCTGAACAGAAGTCACGACAAAAGGAAAAGAGGATCGACAGAAGCAGAGAACTGAGGATATTCCGAGAGGGGTCGGGGCCGCTCCAGACCCACTTACCCCGTCAAGACACCCACGCACAAATTGTCTCACTGCATGTCTCGCCCGAAAAGTATTCAGCGTCTATAAATTTACACCGTATTATAATAAGCAGAGTACTCCCATGCAGCGCTTACAGTTCCTAGGCAGGTAACAAAGCTCAGTCGCGTGGCTAAAAAATAGTCTAACCCTGTCCCGCAATACATATACAGCCATGCCGCAAAGCCAAAAAACCAGGTCAGTCCCGCAGGCTTACACGCCAACCACCACAACTCGACCACCAGTGCCAGCACTCGTACTGCGTCACCTCCCTCCGGGGGCCCTGCCGGGGGCCGCCTGCGGCGAGCTGCGTGACTATGATGGAGGATGCCGTATTTTGTGTGGCCACAAACATACGTACGCCTCCAAGCCACCAGGCTGAGTTGTCTTTGCAGATGATACTGTACTCCGTACGCTGCCCAGACATGCAGTTAGCAAGTGCTGACCGGCGCAAAGGCCACCTCACGACTCCTCATCTCTATTTGGGGGGGAGGGGGGGGGGGGGGGGGAATCAAAAGACTGCATGAAAAGAAAGCGTGACAGCGGGCCGTATGGTCTTGGTCGCGTCATTCATGCATCAAACAGTCTGCCTGCTGGCAAAAACACACGAGGCTAATGCAGCTGCACACATACTAGTAATCGTTACTCCGTACGACGTACTCTTTTGTCACATCTGCACTGTAGCTTTCCAATGTACTCCGTATTTACGTATTACAGTACTCCGTATGTGTAGAAATACATACTGTTATGTGCATGTAGACTTGCTCTTTTCGCCCGTGCCCGCCGTCGCAAATTGAAGCAAATGCAACAAGGATATCAGCCCTGGAACCATGCAACTGGCAGCGCCTAGTGCCGTTTTGAAAGCGGGCCGAAAGATCGCCGCGACCATTTTCGGGAAGGGATGTGCCGCGCTAGTGCGTAGACTGTAGTACTATTTCACACTATGATTAATTATCAGATGTTTCACGGCTTATTCTGGCTGCTGTAGGAGCCGTAGTACTGTCTCTCCGTTTTTCTATATGGTTTCTTCCTTTCCCCAGCACTGCACTGCACTGCACTGCACTGCTCTCCTTGCTGGTTCAAGAGAATCGAGGTAGAGAAACTCTCAGAAAACCCGCGCTGCCCCCTGGCTACCGGGTTCCTGACTGGATCTATTGATGAATTTCTCTGTTTTAGCTCGTTACCACTGCATTCGGGACGTTGGTTCTGTCCTGCATAGCTCGCCCTAGTCTTGTAAGCTCTTACAATATGTTTAATGTCTCATTGTCGAAATCTCATGTCATTCAATGGCTTTACATCTCAACCTCAGTTGACTAACTAACCATGATTTGAAAGGCCCTCTTTTTACAAAGCTCAGCCAGTTGTTGCCCCCGTCGTCAAAGGTTCCGTAACCCCTTCCTCACTTGGCAGTGCTGCACATACACTTACGGCGTCATCAGTATGGCGAAGCGTAAGAAAACGCTACCGGGCTGCAGCGTCATGCGAATGGCAAAGCGTAGAAATCCACCCAGCTCCAACAAGGCCGCGTTTTCTCATGAGCATCAGCGAGATCAGCAGGCAAATGCTCCTTCTTCATCTGATATACACCTCCCCGGACAAAATATTGGAACCAGCATGCTGGCGGCAGCACCAACCCAGCCGCGCACAACCCAGTCGCGCACAACCCAGCCTCGCGCATGTGCTTTGTCCAATGGGTCAGGTGAGATTGGATTACTTTGCCATCCTATTGTCAAGTGGTGCTGCCTCTTCTACACTACAATTGTGCAAACGTCAGCCACTTGCATCCCAGATACGACATACAAGTACATGCCCAGTGGCGCAACTGGTGGTTAAAATGACTCGGTAAAAGGCGATTTCTGCGCGGCCTCGGTTTGGTCACAACGCCACCTGCAGTATCAGGCTAGTCACCTTGTGCGTTGTGTTTGCGGCGGCCGATGAAATAATATGCTCCCTGGTAAAAAGATCTGACAGATGACCCAGGTCAATCGATTGCATCCCATGAAGAGCCTCTTGCCTTAACCCCGATTGGTTCTCCGCATCCGTATCAGCCATCTCAAATCAATTCCACCATGGCACGGCCGATGTTGCCTGCAACATGGCCCGCTGGAGGTGCATCTGTTGGTTGTACAGGTTCACCACCAATCTCATTAAAAAGCGAGCACACTGCGCCGGACACAAACAAAAGAATGAAAAATATTACTATTAATACAACTCCATTCAGTGATTGCTTAGACTCATTCGTATCACATCAATCAGGACAATACGGCCGTCCTGCCGACGGCCAAGTCAACAGTTATGTCAAGTTCGACTGGAGGATGACTCCACGTCGGAACTCCCCACGTAGGACACCATTGTCAATCGTCGACACATCTCCCTTTCCCCATTCCCCTATGGTTGACCCGGACGGAAATGATGCTTTAAAATGGACGCTCTTTCAATATGGTTATGAAACTCAAATAGATGATACAGATTCGCGGTTTTGGCAGTTCTGTACGTATGAATGGCCTCATGACATGTTTGAAGACTGTTTTAGTTGGAGTAGTCAATACTGACACATGACTAGATATACGTAACTGGTGTCCAGGACGCAGTCTTCTACCCAGTACAAACCCTTGGTTGAAAGATTTCGCTCCGATGCACAAAGGTGTCGGCGTTCTCTCGGCTATTCAGAGTCTTGCCGGTGCTTATATTTACGACTATAGGCCATTGGAAGCAATTCGGACTAGAGTCACTCCGCGGTTTCGTGTCGCCGAAAAACGATTGGCTACATTACTAAACGATCCTTTCACGCGTCAGGACGAAGCAAAAGCAAGCGAGTTCATTACCATAGCTGTCATTCTCTCCATGCAGGATGTGAGTGCTCTACCCATCCTGCAACTGATTTACGATGGCTACCCATCTTGCAACTGACTTCCTATGACTACCCCATCTTGCAATTGACTTACGATGGCTTCCAATCTTGCAACTGACGTACGATGGATGGCGTCTGTTTGACACTCTACAATCCCGCATTTGCCAACCCTTATCTGACCTTGACTTATAGATTGTATTGACCGAGCGACGCAGAAAGAATCCGCACACGCCGCGCTGGCTCGAGTGCTTTCTTTGTTGTGAACAGTTCCTGGAGGCAATCGATGATGGATCGCGCTTTTGGAAACCATCCATTGTCTCCATGTCCTCATTGCGCATTTCTCAAACTGTCATTGTGGGCTGTGGGATCATCCTAGCTCAGCTCATGTCCCCATTACCCGACCCGAAAGAATTTAACTTTCAAAAGGAAGCATCCCGGTTCGGTTGGCTTCTCTATGGCACCAAGGATAACATGCACCAAGTCCACGGTGGTTGTGGATTCTCAAGGAAGGTGCTACATATCTTGAGTCAAATCACATTTTGTGCGGCTCGCCTAGAACAGCACAAGGAGAGCCCTGTTATGCCAATAACGGCAGACTGCTTGCACAAGAAGCTCCTGGGCATAAGACAGTGGAGTCCAAAGACAGAGGATTGGACAGAGACAATGGGCTGGGAGTCTGCGAAAGCCTCACCTCCGGTAATCAGCTGGGTTCGTGAGCAGTCTGAAGGCTATATTATTTGCGAAAATCCGATTATGACGGATGTCACTGCCGAAGCATGGCGCATTGCTGCCATACTTTATCTGATGTGTCGTCTACTTCGGTAAGCAACTCGCCACGAATTTTTGTCAAAGTACAGTGTCTCATCGTATGGCTATCAGGCTACCCCGTAATCACGAGGAAGTGGTCTCCCACGTGGACGATCTGGCCAGATGCATTATGATAATGCCGACTTCTGGACCGCAATTCACCGCTGAGGCACCGCTGTTCCCTGTATTCCTCCTCGGAATCTTGGCAACCAATTCTGGACATCGAGCTGTGTCTAGAAACTGGTTTGATCAAGTCGTGCAAACTCCCGTGAGAAGTGTTAGCCTGCTTCCCTCCCTCTCCCTCTCCCTACGTACGTCTGATATGGCACGAGCTTATGGGGTTCGCTAACAATACTAATTCGGCAGAGTGTGCCTCCATTGTACAAGACGCTGAAAAACATTTGGAGCTGGATAGACGACGAGATACCGCTGCAAGCACAGGCCGACCTCGTGACAGAGCCATCGATACACCTTCGATCTCAATAGTGGGAGATGCTGGTCCTGAAAGTGGTAAATAAAGAGGGCAGCTTCCCTTGCTTAACGTGATTTGACAGGCGTGGCAATGGGCTTGTTGTATGTCAGTGGACATGACGATTGTGTGACGGGATTTGCGGCCTCAATTTAAGCGTAGCGAGAGATTGACGACCCTCTGGTTATTTACTTTTCTTCATTTGGTTGTACTGAGATGTATATTCGTGCGAATAGCAATATGTATTATAAGCGCAGCTATCTCATCAATCGTGACAGAATGTTCTTACCGACAGTCGCACGTTCTGTCTGTAAGTGGTCATCATGTCCTGACGAGTCTCACATGGAAGGTGATTGCGCTAGTGTAGGAAGCACAGGGGCTTCGGGTGAGGAGGGTATTGATACCGGAAGGTGAAGCGAAACAAGAAGCAAGACAATTCAATTCACCTGATCTGTAACGTCCTCTAGGTCACCTTCGTCAGAGAGTAAAGAATGAGACCATAAGGACTAGTGTCCTCGTCGGAAACCGGCTTACAGTCTCCTCCCTTTTTCGCTCACAGTTCTTCTCCTTTTCCTCATAACGCGAGCGAAAAACCACCCATCCCGCCGGCATTTTGTGCGCTGCCCGCCGCAGAGTTGCCGCGCGCGCCGGGAGTGCTTTGCTTCGCCATTCCTTTCACTGCATCGTGTGCGCCGGGCGTTTCTGCATCGATTGCGCCAGGTTTCGTGCCGGTTGGTGCGCTGGGTGACGAGTTGCGTGCGAGCCCCTATTGTTGCCAACGCTGGACCCGGACCGCACACACCAGCCAATACCTGCTCACTGCCATACGAGTATATATATACATATACAAGTCTTGCCAAAAGCCTTGCAAAAGGTCCTCTAAGAACTGGCAAAACCCGCGCGGCTGCGCCGCGCCCTGCGCGTGCAATCACGCCGAGTTGGGGCCTGTGGCAGTGGCAGTTGGGCAGGGCATAGAGCATTCGTTAGTAATTCAATCAATTCAAGTCAATCCTTTTATTCCTATCAATTTATACTGCCAAACTTGCTCATAGTGCTTCCGGAATAAAACTCCCTCGCCAAGGCCAGCTTCCGCAGTGCTGCCCGCTGGCTGGTACGACAGAGAGGCTGCGTACGTCGCTTCCGCCGCTTCGTTGGGGTACGCCTATGTAGGTCCGAGTTCGTTTGTTTAGCAAGCGTCCAACTATGCATCCACCAGCCAGGCCCAGCCGGCAAGTACGTTTCAGGATACCGTCCTGGACGCGAGTCAGTGGTACACAGGCTAGAAGGTCGCGAGTATAGATGCGACAGGAAGTTTGACGAGGGTCGTATCCTTGTGCCAGATGACGGGTGGGTGCAGAGCGCCATCTATGTTCACGGAAACCCCTACCAATGTTACTCCTGGATGGCCGAGTCAGGCACGCAGTACTACACCTGTTCACTGGAACCGGAAAAGAGCCAAAGAAAGA
This sequence comes from Conoideocrella luteorostrata, assembly GCA_032433595.1. NCBI lineage: Eukaryota > Fungi > Ascomycota > Sordariomycetes > Hypocreales > Clavicipitaceae > Conoideocrella > Conoideocrella luteorostrata. The sequence goes on from JASWJB010000091.1 coordinate 44,382, forward strand.
AGATGAGACGTTGATAGGAAAGTTGCCAAGTTGGTTTGTCTGTATTCTAAGTTTGCATTTCACTCATCCACAAGCATTCTCAACCAAGTTTCGTCACAAGAGAACCAAAATTCTAGCTCACCACGCATTGCAAAACAAGTCCATCTATCGCCACAGTGATCATGCTCCCGCGTATTTGAACACTTAACCGTTGTTTTGTGCAACAAATTGTACGAATTGTTCGTCCAAGGTTGAACACAAACGTGGCCATGCAAGCATATGTAAGCTGGCTTCACGTAGTATTCAACGGGGTCCAAATCCACTCGGCATTGTCCAAGTGACCGATGCCCGCCGTTATTATATTCCAATAAAATGCCTGCACAATACCCGCTTTGCTTGTCCTTAAAAACTCCAAGCCGCTTCACGCTTTCAAGAGGAGCCAAGGAGAAACAACCGTCCGCAATGGGAGGATCGCTAATAAGTGGATACTGGAAGGCTGTTGTAGGTGGGTTGTCTTCGTTTTTCGTGGCATAGGCACCGATTACTGAAACGGCCTGTAACTCGCGAGTATTATATATAATCGTCGACGGAGTTGACTTGCTTAGCAATAAGTCCTTTGCTGGTTTCTCCGAGGTAAGACCAACTGGTACATCGCCACCTAGTTTAAGGCGGAACTGAGCTAATTAGTCTTCCATTTCCAGTAGAAATCCCTTGACATACTCACCAGCAGGCAGGTATCTCCAGGAGAGCCACCATAGCCCCATGACATTCGTGCACCCAGTGTGGTAATGGAGTCGTTCTGAGATATCGGCACATAGACCCAGGAGACTGACTGTTGGAGCCGGCGAGAAAGTTGCTCAAACGTTGACTGAGCACTAGGATGTAATGGTGTATGGGCATGCATAGCGTAGATGTCTCCCGAACAGAAGAAAAAGGTGATACCAGTTATTTTATCCAGTTTAATTGTCCTGAATTGCGTATACGGAGTACTGTTTCCTGGATAAAAGCAGCATTTCTCTAGTTCGGGTGGCGTTGGTGTATCCCATGTCTGGAACCCGCCCGAAGGTTTAGGCAAGTGCAAACGCATAAGGCCAAACTACGCATGCGCCAGCGTGAGTCTTTGAGGGTTGTACAATTAGTTCTTTCAATGGAAGGATGTTTACCTTGAAATGCGCCGTGACGTCTTTAAAATGGCTCTGATCCAGTATAACAAATGCGAGGTTATCTGTCCTCCAGTTCCTGAACCGGGGATGCTCTGCCAGCCTCTCAACCTTTCTGATTCCACACAAGTCAATTGTTAATCGAATTATCGGCCATTTCTGGGCTTCTTTTGTGAGGAATGGTTGACTGCCGCGATCCCAAGCCACAACTGTGTCTAGGGGAGTTGATAAAAGCTTCGAAAAAGGGGATAATCGTTGAGCGAGCTCTGAGGCTGCGTTGTACCGCCAGACTAGACTGGTTGCTGAATACCGATACACCATTTGATGTACTTCCGGGGGAAGCATCGTTATTCTCGACATGCCTATTTTTTCAAACGTCTCAAGGTCCACTGTAACGGATGGTCCTCCCAGGCGAAAGTTGGGTGCTTGACGCCAAGGGGAACACCAGGCGGTGACGATCCACAGATGGTCCAAAACCGCGGGTAAGATACGTCGCTGCTCAATAAAGTCGACACAATCAGCGTGCAAAGATGCGGCCTCAGCAGAGGCGGTACAGGTGCTGCAGGTGGGCTTCCGACATAGGTATTTGTCGTCCCTACCGGGTACGCGATGACCGTAATCAGGGAAGAGATAAGGACCGCAGCTGTGAGAGAACCCAGTCGAGTCAGCGTTACCAATAACTAGATAGGTAGGTTGCGGATTAGTAGATCAGAAACGTCAGGAAAGGTAATGAACAGGCCGTGAGCTTACGCAAGATAACTCGCTCAGTGATTGCTATTGAGCCGCCACAGATGCCACAATACGGCCGAACGCGAACATGTTCATCGGTTCTGGGCAGGGCTGCCATGTCCAACGCTCCACGTGGAGTTGTCATTCCTGACGTTCAGACATTCGCGAAAGTCAGCCGGGTTTTTCTTTCTTGATCACGGCAAGCTTAAAGGAGGCGCAGCTTGTCTCGGAGCCAAGTCAGCTGTTTTCAGTAAAGAACGTTTGACCGTCACGAGCGTTGCTTTCTGGTTGCTTCACAGCCCGTTGGTCACGTGACTCAACATTCTCACCGTCGTGACTAACGAGGGGGCAAGCAAACATCGAGCCCGAGATTTTCAAATATCGAGCCCGACCTAACCCAAAACGTGTTAAGTACTCCACCACCCACTCCAGGGGGGGAAGTACCTTTTATGTTTCTCGCCATGTCAGCAGTGTTCAACGCGTGGCTAGCTGCCGCGTCGCGGCCTTTCCTCTGGACTGGAGCATCGCCAGGCGGTAGTATGTGCGTTTCTAGTAGTATGGGATCCAGTAATTCATCTAAAATGGTAGTATCATTGAAGCTATTGATAGTAGTGAGGCTGCTCTGACGGCGGCGGTGGCATACCTTCCGGTTCCGAATTTTTCTTGACTTCGAAGTCGTAGCCGACTTGAGGCTATGGGGTCTTTTATTTCCCCGTGGTTATGACTGGCCTGGTGTATATAAATTTTGTAGGATTAATGGTCTTCGATTAATCGGATTATGGCTCGGGAGGGGCAATTTATTTTTTTCGTAGAACTCTTGTAAATGCCTGCATTTGAAGGAGAAGGTTGATAAGTGCCGCTTCTTTGGCATTGGACTCAGACGATAGTCTTCGCGCCGGATCGTAGGCTTCGATGACAGCCGGCCTTAGCAATGGCGAACCCCTCTAATCCCTGATAGTCCTTGAAAGCATTAAATGCGTCTTCAATAGGAATGAATTCTTGCTGCTGAATAGGACTATCCATAGTGAAAGAGGGAAGTAAAGGGCGGCAGGAAGTGAGGCTCTTGGTGGTGTATTGTTTGCTGAAAAGTGCACTGCAAAGTGCATTGAAAAGTGCGTAGAAAAGTGCGTTGCAAGAAGCTTTAGATTCATTAGACACCTAGAGGCAATCTAACAAAGACGATTTCTTTGATGATGGAATTGTCGGCCGCGATCTAATTTAGTTAGTTGACGAGCTCGTTGAAAGGTTCGAGTTTCGGACGATGTATAAGCTGCAAGAAGCACCGGGTATATACAAGTCAGTTAAAGAGCTCGTTGAAAGGTTCAAATGTCGGATATTGTACAGGCGCTTTCGAGGCAAATCGGTCTGGCGAGATCGGGAGACGTACAAGCATACATATCGTAAGTCGATCTAACGAGCTCGTTGAAAAGGCTTGAATCTCGGAAGACGTGCAGGCTGCAAGAGGCATCGGATATCGCAGGTCATCAATCTGACGAGCTTGTTGAAAGGCGTTAATCTCGGAACGTACAGGCTGCAAGAGGCATCAGATATCGCCAGTCAGTTAGAAAGCTTGTTGAAAGGTCTGGATCCCGCAAGACTTACAGACGTTTTCGAAGCTTCATACATGTCTCGAAGCATCAGACATGCAGCCAACCTGACGAGCTAGACGGAAAGGCTCCAAGGATGACAAGCTTGTTAAAAGGCTTCAGTCTCGAAACACGTACAGGCATCTGATATCACAGGTCAATCTAACGAGCTCGTTCAAAGGTTTAATTCTTGGAACACATACAGGCATTTGATCGCAGGTTAATCTGACGAGCTTGTTCAAAGGTTCAATTCTCGGAAGACATACAAGCATTTGATATCGCAAGTCAGTTGACGAGCTCTTTGAATGGTACAGGTGCTGCAGGAAGCATTAGATCTCGCAGCTTTAATCTGAAGACGATGAACATGTTCAACTTACGATAATCGTGGTGGCCATAGGTCAGAACTCTAGTCAGGCAGACGGTTACAATAGGAGCGGTTGTCCGAGAAGAAAAGTCGGCACTTGAGAGAGGAAACGTTAGCAATCGGACAGGGGAAAAGTTAGCATTTAGGAGAGGGAAGACTCAGCTGCTGTTGATGCTGCTCCTGCTGATGATGATGCTGCCGCTGCTGCTGATGAGAATGTTGCTGCCCACGGGAGAAATTGCTGCCCACGTGAAAAATGTCGCTGCTGCTGCTAATGCTGATGCCGCTGCTGTTGATGATTCCGCTGATGCTGCTAATAATAATGGCCACAGATCAGAAGTCTAGTCACCATAGTAGCGGTTGGGGGGGAAGTCACCTGACAATGATGATGATGATAATGATGATGCCGCCGCCGCTGCTGCTGCTGCTGCTGATGATAATGATGATGATGGTGGTGGCCACAGGTCGTGATTCGGGTCGAGATTCTCGTCACGATAGTAGTGTTCTGGAGTGGGCAAAAGTCAGATGACGCTGCTGCTGTCAGCACTTGGGAGAGGGGAAAAATTCAGCATTCGGGAGAGGGAGGAATTAGCTGCTGCTGCTGATGACGGAGCGGTCCGCAGAGGGGAAAAGTAAGCACTCAAGAGTGAAGAGTTACCTGCTGATGATGCTGCTGATGATGCTGCTTTTGCTGCTGATGATGCTGCTGTTGCTGCTGATGATGATGATGCCGCTGCTACTGATGGTGTAGCTGCCCATGCAAGAGTAGCCATTCCCACCAGGCAGATGTTTGATCTGGGTCAGTAGCGCCCACGGTCCCAAAAAAGTAGGGCTTGAGAGGGGGGGGGAGGTATGGTAAGTGACACGAAAGTAGCACAACAGCACAACAACAACCAGGGCACAGGATGCAGAGAAAACTAGTGCATAAGATGCAGAACAACGCAGCGCACAAGGTAAAATAGAAATCAGGGCGTGAAACAAGGCACTTGGTGCGCAATCTACGAAAAACCTGCTTAGTTGGGAACTCAGCTGTGGGGGGGGGTTGCAAGCAACATGCAACATGCAACATGCAGCACAGCATAACAGCAACACAAGGAGACAAAATTAAATCCGATGCAAAAGATGCACAAGTTTCCAGCCCATAAGATGTATTAGAAAGCAGGGCATAAGACAAAACACCTGGCTTGAAATCTACAAAACACCTGCTTAGTTAGGGGTTCAGCCATCAGGGGCTCACAAGCAAAGCAGCACAGCATAACCAGCAACACCACAACAGCAACACAGCGAAACAAGACGAGACCTGGTGCAAAAGATGCCCAGAATTCCAGCGTGTATAGTTATTCCAGCGTATATAGTTATTCCAGCGTATATAGTTATTCCAGCGTATATAGTTAAATAGAAAGCAAAGCGCGAGATACAACACCTGGCGTGCAATCCGCCAAAAACCAGCCTGCACGCCAACAAGCAGAGCTCGGCCGCCAGCGCACCAACCGGCACGAAACCTGGCGCCCAAGACTCGCAACAACGTCCCGCACACGATGCAATGGAAATAAAGCCGCTCCCGGCGCGCGCGGCAACTCTGCGGCGGGCAGCGCACAAAATGCCGGCGGGATGGGTGATTTTTCGGTCAGGTTGTGAGCAGAAAAAGGACGTGTTAGAATGCCGCCAAGCAGCATCGAGCCCGTCACGTGGTCACCTTCAAGCCACGATATTTATACGGCGATATCGTGCCTTCCACTATGACTTCTTTTCTCCTTCTTAGATAACAGACCCGACTTATGGAATATACTCTATTTTGATGCATTTGATCTAGATCAACTTGCACAGCAACCCTGTCCAACCCACAGGACGAGACTGTGGGCCGTCTCCCTTTACTAGGACTAACACCTCTTGTGGTAATTACTCTCTCTAGTAGAGTAATAGCTACAAGGTCTCCATCCTAGTAAAGGGAGACGGCCCACAGTCTCGTCCTTTTTCTGCTCGTAACCTCCTCCTTTTTCTGTTCACAGCTTCCTCCTTTTTCTGCTCACAACCTGACCGAAAAACCACCCATCCCGCCGGCATTTTGTGCGCTGCCCGCCGCAGAGTTGCCGCGCGCGCCGGAAGTCCCTTTTTTTTGCCCGTGGGGCATGTGCATTGTCTGCGCCGGGCGTTTCTGCGTCGATTGCGCCAGGTTTGGTGCCGCTGCGAGCCCTGGGTGTCGAGTTGCGGGCGAGCCCCTATTGTCGGCACACGCAGGCATGTCGCCAATGCCTCACTGTAACCAGAGTACATACATTTACAAGCCCTGCACAAGGTCCCGCAAAAGGCGATACTACAGTGCGCCAAAATCCCAAGGCTCAAAGCGCCCTGCGCGCGCCATCACGCCGGGTTGGGGCAGGTCCGGCTGTCCATGTATTGTCCGAAGAAGCGCTGCCATGTATTAGTACAGACTGTCTTGAGTCTGTATGTTTCTGGTAGAATAGGGAAACTGCATGAAGAAAGCACCCATAATTACAGGCCGATGGCTGCATCATACTAGTAACTGTGGTTCACCGCTAATTTGTAGAGCCATGAAATGCCCGGTACCCGTTTGTGCCATTTCGTGTACCTTGCGTATCACAGCTTTAAAATTACTTTTTTTATTGACAGCACATCATTTAATACAGCCGCGCGTTTATGCTTTTAATTAGATAGTGGCTGGCGTTATGCGGAAAGTCTAAGCCCTATTGTGGAGCAACGATATTCTTTACATTTTATGACTGCTCGAGTCAAGCCACTCGGGACACCCACCACTGACAAACACCTCGCCTCCTGACTTGCGCCGTCTAAAAATATCCGCATGATTCATGCAAAATGTTCCGGTTCCTTCAGCGAAACAGCCGAGATACTTGACAGGCTACCGCGGACACTAGCTGAACATACCCACTTTGTCGTGTCCAACCCATACCCACAACTACTATGGGGCCGTGTTTCGTGAGAGCCTCACGAAGTAGACTTTCGTCCATGAACGGAGCACGCTAGTACGATGCTCGAGTCAAATTCCCATTTTCCATCTTGTGCATGAGTTTGATTCAATATCTGCTTTTTGCTCGTACCATACAATTAGTATATAAAAAGCCCATCCATCTGTTGTCCTGCTGTAGACGCATCTAATCACAACTCATTCTCGTGCTCACGCAAGTCCTATCAAGTTGATCGAGTGAGACCGTCACAATGAAGTCTGGATGCGCCATTTTGCTGGCCTTTGTGGCTCTCGTCGTCGCGAACCCCCAAGCGGGCAGCGTGGCTGCGGGACAGCTTTGCACGACCAACCGCCAATGCCAAAGCGGTCTTGTCTGCGGCGACAACGGCAACAAGCCTGGAGACCACCGCGTTTGCATCAAAAATGTAGCCAAACAAGCAGGTGGTGGCAGCCAAGCCGAGAAATCACGCCCTGCAATCGATAAAGACGAAGTAGGTCCTATCAAAGAGTTCGATGAATAAACCTAGCAAGGCTTGAGCTTATAACTTTTATATTTCTAGGTCATCCATCGTCCTCACCGTGGCAATGCTCCCGGTGCTAAAACCGGACAAAACCCCCAGGCTAAAAGTCGACCGTCTACAACTACCCAGAGGCCAGCCTCTTCCGCAACTAAAGTGCCCAAGCCCCCGCCTTCAAAGCCAGATCGAAATAAGGCCATGGGGCAGCATTTTTTTAATCTCATCAACTCTAGCAGGGAGAGCCGGCAATCAAAGCAACAACTTCTGGATTCTATTAAAGACTGCAAAGCTAAGACGAATGTGGCGGATCTCATTGATCAACCAGATTATCTTACCTTGGAGTGTCCAAAGGTAAAGGAAACGCTTTCCATCCCTTTTCGAGGAAATTATCTAACGTAGCCGATGCATCTAGGTATGGCTAAAAGCGAACGATGGGACATCCGAGGATAAAACACCACTTCGAGCTAACCTGGCAGAGATGGGCCGAGGAATTATTAAAAAGATCGAGGATACCAAATTTTCAAAGGAAGAAAAACAAGAATTTCTAGGCTTTATTCCAAAAGGCTGTGACTTTCAGGGAACTTCGACACTCTCATCCAACAAACGAAGGATGCTAGATGCTGAAGAGGAGCAATGGATCAGTTGTAGTCGACCAGTGGGAAATGGTCAGGGAGATGCGGAATAACTTGTACACTCTCCACCTACAACAGTGGACTACTGGTGTTGCGTTATGTGCCTTTATGGGCATTTGAGAGCAACATGCAGCAGTGGAAATCGGCAGAAATAAAAAAGGCAGAAATAGAAAGGGTTTTAACTCAATAGACTGTGTTAACTAATAATGCTGACAGTGATAAAGATGATCAACTTCCTGAAAAGCCCTGAAAGCCTCTTATTTATAGCGCCTCTCTTCCTTCTATTGATTGTTTCTTAGGGACCGCAAGTCTGATAAGTTGGCCAGTAGGATGGTCCAAAACTGAGGGTTGATGAGTCTATGATCTGACTATGGGGCATTGCCACGCCAATGTCGAACTAAATAGATACTAGGCCCCATTCAATCACGTGAGCCCTCCCAACACCCAACAAGTCTTGAGTCGCCATTCTGCCAGAGTCGACAGCAAAAGTCCTGTAACGCCATTCTCATCCCTTTCAAGAGCGCATATCGATGCACAAACTAACATTCACTGCTTCTCAATCTTCTCAATCTTAATCCCTATCTGACTTCAGACGGAGGGAGGGAGGCAGGGGGGGAGACCTACCTCTTCTCTGCTCGCTGTCCTTTCGCATGCCTAGCTAGCTAAACGCCAAACGGTGTGATGGATACTACAGAGCGGCAGGCGAAGAGAGTCCTGATCATGGTGTCGCGGAAAAGCCCGCAGTGGGACAAAGCGTGGACATTTCCCGAGGAACTAATTGCCATTGCACTGCGGCTCGCACAGGAGAGCGGGCTGCTTCCACAATGCGTGCAAGAGGACGCATCCGCAACCCGGTTTCTGGCCAAGGAGAGGTGGGATGGTCGGACATTCATTGTGTTTGACGTCCATCACGACACCTACGACCCCGATAGCGCTCACTTGCATGGCCGGGATAACCTGCCTGTGATTGAGGTGTATCTGAGTCGAAAGGAGGTCGCGAGGATGGCGGGCACCCCGACAGCGAACAAGGTCAATGGCGACGTCAGAGCTCTCCATGATGCGACCGGTCCGGGCAGCCGACCGCCCTTTAGCGTTGACCACAGCGAAGTGAAAGTGCCCTTCTACAATAACCCGCGATCTTCTCAGTCATGTGGCGTGACGAGCTTGTCTCTTTGGCTGAGAAAACAGTAGGATTGGAACATGGTAACACAATTGTGGGCTGAGGCGTAGGCCAATCGCATTGATGTTGGCTGGTTGGGGATAGAAGTAGCTTGGGCGCTGGAAGCCACGCACGCTTGTACAACTTTTCATCATCTTCCGCGTCCCTCACACCAATAGGACATATACTACTAGCTAATGAGTGAAGCCACGCATACTTGTACAACTTTTCATCATCTCCTACGTCTCAGCAGCGGTTTTTTTTTTTTTTTTGGAACATTCTATACTACTATCAACTTGAATATCCATTTACGCCATAGCGCAAAAGTGTGAGCTCACTAAATGTTCATTTAGCAAGGTTTTACCATGTCTTGTATTACCCAGCAACTGCTCTCCAGTTATATTCGCCGTGGTCCTGTAGCTCACTATTTATCCCGAGAGAATGCTGTTGTAGTAATTTTCACAATTGCGAGTCTTCTCGACGGTCTCATTCCCGACCACGTTTCCTCGTTGCTCCGTCGTCGTGCTCCCAACCATGTCCTTGATTTCCACGACGAGGTCAGACACACGATCATACCGGCCATACCAGCAGTTTTCTATAATCTTTTCGACAGGGTCTGATGAATTGACGACTGGAAAGACACCATCGCGCAGTCTATCTACCTGATCTGGCCCGTCCAGCTCGGAGTACAGCTCCGTGCCCCGCAGCATATACCAGAACACCGAACCCAGAGCGAGCTGCTCCGTCTGCGGTCCCGCAGCCCCAAACACACCGCCCACGGGTTTCCAGAACTGTCGAACATACGGTTCGTACCCAACATCCAGGTCGGCGCCGATTTCGAGGGAATGATCAAAGTCAATGAGTTTTAGCTCGTCATTGCGATCCACCAAGATATTCTGGGGGTTAATGTCGCCGTGCGCGTAGCCCAGCTCCTCTAGACAGGCAGCCGCAGCGGATACTTGGAACATCCACTGCAGAATCGGCCGCGGTTTCTGGATACTGATTCTATCGTGGAGGGTCCCGTCGGCAAGGCACTCGAGGAAGCTGACGTCAGTGCCGCGGAAAAAGCACTGAACTATGTGGTGGCATTGTGACTGCTGGAGTAGTTCGAATATCTTCTGCTCGTTTTGCAGCCTACTATCCCCCGCCCTGGTGGATACCTTCGCTACAATAGTGGGCGAGAGCTCCAGTACGACAGAATGGCCGCCAAGTCCAAAGACCGACGACGAGGGGCAGGCACGAAGAAGTTGCTCGATTATCGGGTTGACATGATCCTTTCCGGTCCGGCCAAAGTACGACATCAAGTCGCTGTACGTCCAGCGCAGGCCTGTCATTGCGTGGAGAAGATGCAGCAAGAGTAAAGCAGGTTTGGTATGTATGTACTTCTGAATATAAGAATTTGCTCAGGTCAACAGAAGGAAACGTCCCCAGTCCAGTCCGCAGTTATATGTGCTGAGACGCGCACGGAGTGCGGAGTGCGGAGTAGCTAGCTAGCTAGCCCCCGGCAAATTTTTCCTCAGACTCTCCTCTTCACCCATTGGCCCGCCTCCTGAAACCAAGCTCCACTGGCCTTGCAATCTTCGCATGGAACCCTCTTCCTAGTGCTCCCAAGGTAATTTGGCTGGGGAACCCCACCAGTCACACACGGCGTTTGCCCGCAAGGACGTTGTCGGACATGTCCATCTGGACCAGCGTGCCCACAAAACATCTTGACGGGAGCAATGTCGTTCCAGCACATATCTACTATGCCTCCTTCCCCCCGTTAGCATTAGCATAATAATAGTACAGGGCGGGGGCGATTTTACCCAATGGATTTTTTTTACCGCGATGGGATATCAAGAGTGGATGGATTAAGTAGCCGTTTTGAATTGATTGGTTGAACAGAAGAAATGTGATGATGATGAATTGCATTCGATGAGCATTTGACCAAGACTCGAACTTCTTTAAATACCCGTTTTCATCATATAGCTACACGGCAAGACTCGCCAGGCAGATGGGCTGTTGCCTAATCTATTTCGCCCGCAGAGAAACATACAAGCATTCGCTCGTAGTATTGCATGGCCGTGGCCAAGCGCGTGATGCATGATAAATTCAACCCTACCTGGAAGCCTTGCCTTGTCATGTATTCCGTACGGAGTGCCCCCGTATCTGCCAATGTGCCAAAGAGGGGCGCTGGTCAATCGGCCTATCCACTCACGCGCTGGTCGTCAGACATCGGCCATCCATCAAACCCTTCCAATAACCCCAGCCATCAGCCATCATCCGGCCCATCAGCCGGCCATCAGTCATCATCCGGCCCATCAGCCGGCCATCAGCCATCATCCGGCTATCATCCGGCCACCAGCCGGCCATCAGCCATCCATCAGCCCCCTTCCAACTCCCACTACCATCAGGCATCAGTGTCAACTCCCAGATTCGATGTTGGGTGAGATGGTATGCGTGTTCGCATTGGCGCATGTTTGAAAGGAATCGTCGCGGCAAGTATATGCTTCAGGAGTGCAGGGATACGGCTGTTGGTCGTCAAGGCTGATCTTTGCCTGTGCCGTCGCAAAGACCACAGGCCATACCGCCTTTCTTCCCTGATCCACCGCAGTTCTGACAGAGTCCCATGGTTGCGACGGTTGGGATAATAAAGTCTTTTTGAAAGGAAGTGGTGCTATATTTTATCTCTGTTTTTGATGGTAAATACGAAATGGAAAAAAAAAAAAAAAACTATGCTGGCATGCATGATAATAAATACGCCGCAATGCGGAGCATGTGCCTAACCAATAAAAAAAAGTCACGTGATGAATAATTAAACTCCTTTCCCCGCACTACCATTTACACCTTTGATTAACGCTCACACTTTTTGGGTCAACTAGAAATCTCCATTAGTCGTTGCTGCTGATGGTGAATAAGGATCTCTGTACCTATTAGCATTATAGCAGCAGTGGCTAGTGTTGACGCGAATTGGTGCAGAGTCAAAACCGAGAATGGTGTTGTTGGTTTTCGTCACACACCAGATATATGTAAGGCGATGGGCCTGAAAGAAATTATTGCTTGTACGAGCGTGGTTGCCACTTTTTAGGCCTTGGTCTCCTGATTGTTGCGATGTTGGCTATAGAGAAGATGAGTTTCGAACGAGAGCCAAGGAAATAGGCGGGGATAGTATCGTTAAATGTGTTTAGATAAGTAGGTTATTACTTGTTACATATTTTCTTGTGGTGGAAGGCACTAGAGTGTCGATTAGGGAAACCATGTTGAGCGAGAAAAAAGGGGGGGGGTTCGTGGTCTTGGAGTATGGGATAGAATGTATGTGTTTGGAGACGAGAGCAGTAGTTTGGTGGTTCTGTTGGAATCGTGCCGTTAAGCACAATAGCCTAGACAGTTTACATCTCTATTGATCAATCTAAGCAATTAGTACTACTGTTGAGAGTTGTACTCTAATTGACTGATAACGGTGAGCATCTATTAGCGACGCTCAAGCCTTCAACCTGGCTCAATTCGCTCTGCGTCTCTCTTGCAGAATAGCCCACTCGAAAGCCCCAATCATACCATTATAGATGCGATTCTCAGCCGCCGAGTCCGTGCCAGTGAAGATCCCATCACCCTCCATCGGGAAGAGGATGTCGCGCAGGTCCTCAGCGAGCGGCTTCAGGGTCTCATGCTCTTCCGGGAACTCGTCCAGGATGTACGTGAAGTTGCTTTTCTCCATAAAGTGCACCTTTTTCCGAGCCGAGTCCCCCCAGGTACCCTGACTCCAGCCGTGCAGCTTGCTGTCCTCCGGAAGGTCAAGGTTCCGGTTGGCAATGACTGTGCTGAGGAAGACATAGAGAAACGACTCCAGGTCGTGGCGATAGGTGTGGCGCCGCTCCCTGAGGATGCCGATCGACATGAAGGCGCGGGTGCCTGTGATTTGTCGGCGGTTGGGCCCAGCCTCCAAGTCCAGCGCGGAATCGAGATCGATCAGAATGCCCTTGGGGCTGTTCTCTGAAGCATCGTCGACAATGACGATGTTGTCTTCGGAAACGTCCCGGTGGAGGATCCGAGCGTTCTGTAGGAGGGACCTGTGGCCTTTAATGGCGTCCCGAAGGGCTTGGAGAAGTTCCTCCCGGGTCCGAAAGGTGGAGAGACGACGGCCGAGGGGGGATAGGACGTGGAAGCAGAGCACGCGATGGGGGATGCCGCGATCCTTGCCGGCTGACTCGGTGTGCGACTTGAAGCCACCGTTGTTCCTGTCGAGAGCATCGCCCAATGGCCGCACAGCCAGCTTCAAGGGGGGTCCGAATTCAATCCCTTTGCGGAGCTCCGCCGTGTACTGCAGCTCGCCGTGGTGCTCGAGCCCGACGACACCCCAGACATGGCGGTTACGGGCTTTTTGCAGAGGCCTCTCCTCAGGCATGTCGTCGATATCCCGCCACTTGAGCTTGAGGACCCGGTTGGGCTCTTCGCTATGCTGCTGGGAGGCGTGGTAGCAGACCATACCACTTCCAACAATTCCCATGACGCGCACGAACGGGGCGTCACTGACAGGTATCGCCACGGCCGGAGAATCAGAGTGCTTGCACTTGGGGACAAAGGTGGTTCTTGTGTAGTCCGTATGCGCTCTGGTAGTGTCCGCTCTGGCAGTGTCCGCTCTGGTAGTGTCCGCCCAGATGACGTTCAATGACCCCAGAGCCTCGGAATCCATGAGTGTGTAGCCGAGAACGAGAGCGGCGTATCGTATCGGGTCCGCGTGGATGTCCAAGGTGTCGGCGCAGTACATTCCCGCCCGGTCAAATACCCAGAGCTCCAGCGTCGACCCCCGGATGTAGAGGGCGTGGACGTAGAGGCGTGTCGGCTGCAAAGCGAAAACCTGGCTGGCGTGGCAGCAGAGCGATGCGAGTCCCTCCCGATAGAGTGACGAGCCATCCACGCAAATCTGGGCAACGGCCCGGACCTGAGCCCAGCTGCTCTGCTTCGTCAGGTCCGCCGCCTCCGCCATGAGGAACAGGTGGACACGTTGCGGCTGAAAAGGCTTGTGGACGTGCCACTCGCCCCGTGAGCCATCGGAATGGTGCCGCGAGAAGCTGATGAAGGGGTAGAGAGCGCGATCAAGGGCACGCTGGTCGTTGGGAAGTTGGTGTTGTCTGCGGGCGACTTCTTCGGCCACCTGGATTGATTTGTGGCCGGAGTGGATAAAGCCGCTGACAACCGAGCGGATGTTGCCATCCAAGCTCTCAAGAGAGCGATTGAGAACCAGATTTTTGCTCAGTCCATCGGGGCTGATGAAGGAGTCGGTGCTGTATGAGGACACCATTCTTGTCTGCCCATAGGCGAGGAGGTGTGTGGGGCTTCGTAGAAACTGGTGTAGCGGCCCCCTTCCAGACGGCTGGGGAAAAGGCCCTGAGAATTGATGAGGATAAAATCGGCAGGTGGTTAGATGTGCGCTTGAATTGGTACAAGAGGAGATGAGATGATGGTCATATTTTGAAGGCAGCGACGCAGTTAAGTCGTTGGTTCGGGGTACAAGAAATTGCCGCCAAGGTCACGTGGCCACCCTAGAGCGCCTCTTTTATACGGCGCGCTCGGGGGCATTCCTCCTTCTCTTCTTCTCTCTTAGGTGGTTATGATCAAATGAATTGAATACTTTGTCTTGCCTATTGCTTCGTGCAAGAACATTTTGACGTTAAACTCAGAATCCCATGTGCTTCCTACAGTATTAGATCGCAGGTTAATCTAACGAGCCTGTTAAAAGGTTCGAATTTCGGACGTACAGGCTTTGCAAAAAGCATTACATATCGCAGTTTAATCTGATGAGCTTGTTGAAAGGCTCAAGTCTCGGAAGACGTATAGACAGCAAGGAGCTCGTTGAGTGGCTCAAACCTCGGAAGACGTACAGGCTGCGAGGAGCTGGTGGAAAGGCTTAAATCTCAGAAGACATACAGGCTGCAAGAGGCATTCAATATCGCAAGTTGATCTGACGAGATCGCTGAAAAGGTTTAAATTTTGGAAGTACAGGCGTTTTCGAGGTATCGGATATGGCGGGAGATGTATGGGCGTGCAAGATGAAACAGACATCACAAGGAGCTCGTTGAAAAGGTTCAATTCTCGGAGGACGTATAGGCTGCAAGAAGCTGGTTGAGCGGTTCAATTCTCGGAAGATGTGCTGGCACTATCGAAGCATTAGAAATCGTAGGTTAATCTAACTAGCTCGTCGTTGAAATGGCTTAAATCTCGGAACGTACAGGTTCTGGAAGAAGCATCGGATATCGCAGGTCAATGTGACGAGTTTGTTGAAACGCTCGAATATTGGACGACCTAAAGACTGCAAGAAGCATTAGATACAGTAAATTAGTCTAATAAGCCTGTTGAATGGTTTTAATCTCGCAAGACGTACAGGCGCTGCAGGAAGCATTGGATCTCGCAAGTCAATCTAAAGACAATAAAGATGCTCAAGATACGATGATGGTGGTGGCGACAGGTCAGGTTTCGATCAAAATTCTGGTCAGGATTCTGGTCACGTAGTAGCGATCGGGAGGGGGAAAAGTCAGCTGGTGATAATGATGCCTCTGCCGCCGACGATAATGTTGCTGCCCACGCAAGAAATGCCGCTGCTGCTGCTGCTATTAGCACTTGGGGGAGGGGAAAAGTAAGTACTTAGGAGAGGGAAGAGTTAGCTGATGATGCTGATGCTGATAGCCACGGGTCAGGATTCTGGTCACGATAGTCGCGGTCGGGAGGGGGAAAGGTCAGATGATGACGCTGCCTGCGCGAGGACGGCGGCGTCTGAGGTGCAATAAAGTAGGGCTTGGTGGGAGCGATACGGGGCTCGAAGTTAACACGAGATAAATACAACAGCACAGCAGCAACCAGCGCACAGGATAAGAAAATGCCTTATGGAAAAGATGCACAAAATTGTAGCGTATATAATAAAAGAACAGGCAGCGCCCTAAATGTGGCACTTGGTGCGTAAACTACCAAAAACCAAGGAAGCATCCCCGCGGCAGAGGACGCAACAAGCAATAGGCAATACAGCCAGCAACACCACTTCCAGCACACCAGACAAAATAAAACCCGGCGCAAAATATGCAAAAGAGTCTAGCACACAAGTTGCGATAGAAATTAGGGCGCAAAACAGAACACTTGGTGCGTAATCTACGAAGAACACGCTCAGTCGGGAATCAAGCCATCAGGCGTTTACAAGCATCACCCCAACAGCAACACAACAACAGGAACACAACAAGCAAGAGAAAACCTGGTGCGAAACATGCGCAAGAGCCTAGCCCACAATGTGTAATTAAAATCAAGGCATGAATAAAATGCCTGGCGTGTAATCAGCTAAAATAACGTCTTACACACCAACGACCACAATTCGTTACCCAGCGCACGAACCGGCACGAAGCCTGGCGCAAAGAACTCGTAGAAACACGCTAGATTCCATGCCTGTAAAATCACGGCGCGCCCGGCAGCGCACAAAATGGCGGCGGCATGGGTGGTTTTTCGCCTGGGTCGTGAGCAAAAAAAGAAGAAGAGTATGAGCAGGAAACGGAGGAGGCTGTGGCCGTCTCCCTGAGACTAAGACTAAGTCTCTTGTATTAATTACTCCAAGTAGAGAGTGATGAATACAAGGTCGCTATCCCAGTCTCAGGGAGACAATAAAAAGGCTTATGTCTAGAAATGTGTACAGGCGTTTTTGAAGCGATATCGTAAGCAGCATTAGACACGCAGCTAACCCAACGAACTCGACAAAAAGGCTCCAGTCTCGCAAGATGTACAGGCTCCGGGCTCCGCAAGAAGCATCGAATATTGCAGGCTAATTTGACAAGCTCGTTGGAAGGCTTAAGTCTCGGAAGCCGTACAGGCCTTTAATATCGCAGGTGAATCTGATGAGCTCGTTGAAACGTTCGAATGTCGGACGACGTACAGGCTGCAAGAAGCATCGGTATGGCAAGTCAGTTGACGAGCTCGTTGAATGGTATAGGCGCTGCAAGAGGCAACAGATCGCAGGTCAATCTGACGGGCTCGTTGAAAGGTTCAAATCTCGGAAGACGTACACTGCAAGGACCATCAGACATGGCACGTTAGTTGATGAGGTCGTTCGAAGATTCAATTCTCGGAAGGAAGACGTACACGCCCTATCGAAACAGCAGACATTGTAATTGTAGGTGAAGGTGTAATTCTCGGAAGAAGTACAGGCATCTGAGATCGCAGGTCCATCTGATGAACTTATTGAAACGTTCGAATGTCGGACGACATACAGGCTGCAAAGCGCATCAGGTATTAGAAGTCAGTTGACGAGCTCGTTGAAAGGTTCAAATCTCGGAAGACGTACACGCGCTATAGAAGCATCTGACATTGTAGGTCGATCCGAACAGCCCGTTGAAAAGGCCCAAGTGTCGAATGATGTACAGGCGTTCAAGAAGCATCGGATCCATTAGATATGCAAATCGATCTGACGAGTTCGTTGAAAAGGCTTGAATGTCGGAAGACACGGATGCTGTAAGAAGCATCAGACATCGCGGGTCAATTAAAAGAGCTTGTTGAAAAGACTTACATCTCGGAACGTACAGGCTCTGCAAGAAGCATTGAATATAGCAAGTCAGTTGACGAGCTCGTTCAAAGGTTCAAATCTCGGGAGACGTACAGGCATCTGGTATCGCAGGTTAATCCAACGAGCTTATTGAAACGTTGAATGTCGGACGACGCTCAGGCTGCAAAAAGCATCGGTATTGCAAGTCAGTCGACGAGCTCGCTGAAAGGTCTCAATCTCGGAACATATAGGCGCTGCAAGAGATATCTGGTATCGCAAGGCAGCTGATGAGCTCGTTGAAAGACTCCAATCCACGCAAGACGTACAGGCGTTTTCGAAGCGTTAACAGTCCGCCTGACGAGCTCGACGAAACAGCTCAAATCGCGCAAGACGTACCCTGCAAGAAGTATCAGATCCATCAGATCTCGCAAGTCAGTCAATCAGACGAGGTCGTTGAAACGTTCGAATGTCGGACAATATATAGGCTGCAAGAAGCATCAGGTATTGCAAGTCAGTTGACGAGCTCGATAAAAGGTTCGAATGTCGGACGACGTACAGGCGCTGCGGCAAGTCGATATGACGAAGACGTTAAAAGGACCCAAATTTTGGGAGACGCACAGGCATCTGATATCGCAGGGTCAATCTGACGAGGTTGTTGAAACGTTCGAATGTCGGACGACGTAGAGGCCGGAATAAGCATCAGGTATTGCAATTTAGTCGACAAGCTCGATGGAAGGTTCGAATGTCGGACGACGTACAGGCGCTGCGGGAAGAATCAGGTCTCGCAAATTAATCTGAAGACGATGAAGATGTTCAAGATACGATGATGGTGGTGACCACAGGTCAGGATTCTGGTGAGGAAGACAGTCAGGAAGACTGTAACAATAGGAGCGGTCGGGAGAGGGGATAAGCCAACAATCGGAGGAGGGAAAAGTTACCTATTGATGATGATGCCTCTGCTGCTGTTGATAATGCCGTTGCTGCTGAAGAGGAGGTTGATGCCCACGCAAGAAATGTCGCTGCTGCTGATGTTGGCCACAGGTTAGGATTACAGTCACGAGAGTAGCGGTCGGGAAAGGGAAACTTAACTGACAATAATGATGATGCCGCCGATGATGATGATGCTGCTGATGCTGCTAAAAATGCCGCTGCTTCTGATGATGCTGTTACTACTGATGATGATGATGCTGTTGCTGTTGCTGCTCATGATTATGGTCACAAGCCATAATTTCGGTCGGGAGAGTAGCGGTCGCGAGAGCAGCGGTCACGAGAGTAGCGGTTGGGAGGGGGAAAAGTCAGCTGATGATGATGATGATGATGATGATGTCGCTGCTGATGATGATAATGCCGCCGCTGCTGCTGACAATGAAGATGCCGCTGCTGCTGCTGATGATGCTGCTGACGCAAGAAGAGCAGCGCCCAGGGTGCAATAACGCAGGGCTTGCTCGGTCGGGGGACCAGCGAGCGATACGGGGCTGGTAGGTGACACAAGAGTAACACAACAACACAGCAAAATAACCAGTGCATAAGATAAGATAACTCCTAGTAAATAAAATGCAGAAGAGTCCAGCACACAAAGTGGAATAAACAGCAGGGCGCAAAACTAAAGACAGAGTGCGCAATCTACGAAAAAAATGGTTGGTCAGGAATCCAGCGATAGGACGCTTACAAGCAACAGTATCTTATAACACAACACAACAGCGATACCACCAGACAAGATCAGACCTATTGCACAAGATGCACAAAAGCCTAGCACATGTAATTAAATAGAAAGCAAGGCGTCAAAGACAACGCCTGTCGTGCGATCGGCTAAAATGCGCGGCTTACACGCTAACAACCACAACTCGGCCGCCAGCGCTCCAACGGCACGAAACCTGGCTCAAAAGGCTCGCAATGAAGCCGCGCACACGATGAAGTGAAAGAAAAGCCGCTCCCGGCTCGCCCGGCAGCTCTGCGGCAGGCAGCTCACAAAATGCCGGCGGGATAGGTAGTTTTTCGCTCGAGTTGCAAGCGGAAAAGGGAGGGGACCGTGAGCAGGAAAAGGAGAGGACAGTGGGCTGTTTTCTTGAGACTAGGATGGAGACCTAACAGTGCTTACTCTAAGTAGAGAGCAAGAACCGTCAGAGACATAGTTTTAGTCTCAATAAATAATAAAAAGGCTTATATCTGGAAAGACGTACAGGCATGTTTGAAGCGATATTGCAAGCAGCATCAGACACGCAGCTTTTCCGACGAACTCGACGAAAAGGCTCCAATCTCGCAAGACACGCAGGCTCCGCGAGAAGCATCGGATATCGCAGGGCAATCTGGCGAGCTCGTCAAAAAATTTAAATCTCGGAAGACGTCCAGGCGCTATCGAAGCATTAGACATTATAGGTCGATCTGATAAGCTCGTTGGAAGCCTCAAATCTCGGAACCTATGGGCGCTTTCGAAGCATGCATATCGCAAGTCGATCTGGGGAACTCGTTGACAGGGTTCAAATTTCGGGAGACATACCGATGCTGCAAGAAGCACTAGACATTAAAGGTTAATCTGTCTAGCTTGTTCAAAGGTTCAAATGTCGGAATACGCACAGGCTCGGCACAAGAAGCATCGGATATCGCAGGTCAATCCGACGAGCTCGTTGACAGGTTTAGGCGCTGCAAGAAGCATAAGATCGCAGATCAATCTGACGAGCTCGTTGAAACGTTCAAATTTCGGAAGACGTACACTGCACAAAGTATCAGATATCGAAATTTGGTGGACAAACTCGTTCAAAGGTTCAGGAGCCGCGCGAAGCATCAGATCGCAGGTCAATCTGACGAGCTTGTTGAAAAGGTTCAAATCTTGGAAGACGTACGAGCATTTGATATGGCAGGTCGATATAACGAGCTTGTTCAAAGGTTCAATTATCGGAAGACGTACACTGCACAAAGCATTAGATATTAAAAGTCGGTTAACGAGCTCGTTAAAAAGTTCAAATGTCAGAAGATGTTAAGGTTTAAATCTCGGAAGACGTACAAAGCAAGAAGTATTAGATCGCAGGTTAATCTGACGAGCTCGTTGAAAGGTGTAAATATTGGATAATGTATAGTCGTCCCAGAAACATGAAATTCATCAGATATCGTGAGGCAATTTGACCAAGACGATTTCTCTAATGATGGGATTGTTGGCCACGATGTAATTCAGTCAGTTAACGAGCTCGTGAAATGGTACAGGCGCTGCAAGAAGCATTGGATAAAGACGGTTTGCTCGATGATGGGATTGTCGGCCGCGATCTAATTCAGTCAGTCAACGAGGTCGTTGAAAGGCTCAAATTCTGGAACGTACCGGCTCTGCAAGAAGCATCGGATATCGCAGGTTAATCTGACGAGCTCGTTGAAAGGTTCGATTCCCGAAAGACGTACAGGCGCCATCGAAGCATTACATATCGCGGGTCGATCTGACGAGCTCGTTGAAAAGTTTAAAGCTTGGAAGATGTATAATCTGCGAGGAGCTGGTTAAACGGTTTAAATATCAGAAGACGTATTGGCTACAAGGAACTTAATAAAAAGCCAAAATCTCGGAGGACGTAGAGGCTGCGACAAGCTGGTTGAACGTTTAATTCTCGGAAGACATGCAAGTTACAAGAGGCATTCGATATCCCAAGTCGATCTGACGAGTTCGCTGAAAAGGTTTAATTTCGAAACGTAAGGGCGCTGGAAGAGGCATCTGGTATCTTGAGTCAGCTAACGAGCTCGTTGAAAAGGCTGGAATCTCGGACGACGTACAGGCATCTGATATCGCAGGTTCATCAGACGAGCTTATTCAAAGGGTTAATTCTTGGAGACGGAGAGGCGCTATCGAAGCAGCAGACATGGTAGGTCAAGGATCAATTCTCGGAAGACGTACAGACATTTGATATCACAGGTTAATCTAATTAGCTCATTCAAAGACTCAATTTTCGGAAGACATACCGGCATCTGATCGCAGGTTAATCTAATAAGGTCGTTCAGAGGTTGGATTCTCGGAAAACGTACACTATATGAAGCATCATATATCAAATGTCAATTAACGAGATTGTTCAAAGGTTCAGGCGCCGCACGAAGCATTAGATCGTAGGTCAATCTGACGAGCTCGTTGAAACGTTCGATTGTCGGATGTATAGGCTGCAAGAAGCATCAGATAACGTAAGTCAATCTGAAGAGCTCGTTGAAAGGTTCAAATGTTGGATGATGTAGAAGCGTTCTAAGAAGCATCGGATCCATGTTATTTCGCAGGGCAATCTAACCAAGAAGAGTTCTTTCATGTTGGAGTTGTCGGCCGCGATCTAGTTCGGTCGGGAAGACGGTTATAATAGAAGCGGTTAGCAGAGGGGAAAAGTCGGCACTCAGGAGAGTGGAAAAGTTAGCACTCGGGAGGAGGGAAAAGTCAGCACTCACGAGAAGGAAGAGTCAGCTGATAATGATGATGACGCCACCACCCTGCTGCTGAGGAGGAAGCAGTCGCTGCTGCTGCTGCTACTGCTGCTGTCAGATCTTGGGAGAGGAGAAAATGAAGCACTTGGGAGAGGGAAAAGGTCAGCACTCACGAGAGGGAAGAGTCACCTGATGATGATGCTGCTGCCGACGATGCTGCTGCTGCTGCCGACGATGCTGCTGCTGCTGCCGCTGCCGCCGCCGCCGGTGATGATGGTGCCACTGATGATGCCGCCGCTGCTGCTGATAATGATGCTGCTATTGATGATGGCGACAGGCCACGATTCTGGTTACGATGGTAGCGGTCGATCGGGGGAAAAGTCAGATGATGATGCTGCTGCTGGTATTGATGATGGCCACAGGTTAGGATTTCTGGTCACCATAGTAGAGGTTGGGAGAGGGAAAAGTCACCTGACAATAACAATGATGATGCCTCCGCTGCTGCTGCTGCTTCTGATGATGATGGTGATGCTGCTGACGATGATTAATACATGCTAGGATTCTGGTCACGAGTTAGCGGTCGGTCGGGGGGAAACGCCAGCTGCTGATGATGCCGCTGCTGATGCCGCTGCTAATGACGACGACGATGCTGATGCTGCTGATGATGGCCACAGGCCAAGATTCTGGTCACGATAGTAGCGGTTGGTCGGGGGAAATGTCAGATGATGACGCCGCCGTTGTTGCTGATGCCGTTGCTGCTCATAATTATGATGCTGCCTACGCAAGAACAGCAGCGCCCGAGGTGCAAGAAAACCAGGGCTTGGTCGGGGGAGGTGGGCGGGGGCGTGTAGGTGGCACAAGAGTAGCACAACAGCACAGCAATAACCAGCGCACAAGATACGATAATTCCTGATGCAAAAGATGTAGAGAATCGCGGCGTATACAATGCAGGAAGAAGCAGTGCCCTAAATGTATTACTTGGTACGTAAACTGCCAAAACCCGCGCTTGGTGTTCGTCAGGCCAGCGATCAGGGGCTCGTAACCAGCACAACACAACACAATACAACACAACAACAATACCGCGAGACAAGACAAAATCTAGTGCAAAAGGTGCACACGAGCCCAGTGCACAAGTTGCGATAGAAAATAGGGCATGGGACAAAGCACATGGCGTGCAATCGGCCAAAATGCGCGGCTCACCCGCCAACAGCCACAACTCGACGACCAGCGCTCAGAACACCACCAAACCTGGCGCAAAAGACTCGCAGACACGCAGCGCACACGATGCAGGCAATGGCAGCGCGTACAATTGCGAAACGAGGCCTCCCGGCGCGCGCGGCCACTCTGCGGCGGGCAGCGCACAAAATGCCGGCTTTTCAACTCGGGTTGTGAGCAGAAAGAGGACGAGACTGTGAGGCGGAAAAAGACGAAGACAGTGGGCCGTTTTCTTTTACTAGGATGGAGAACTTGCAGTCTTTACTCTAAGCAGAGAGTAATTACTGCAAGTGACGTAGTCCTAGTAATGCTACCATGCCAACCAGCAGGAGCTCCGGGACTGTTCTGGGGGACCTTTTACGACGCCATGGGGCAAGTCTCTGAGGAACAGAGGGAACTCGTTGAAGTTGCGAGGTTGGTTGGCATCTTCCCAGAGAATGGTTTCGAGGGTGACGACGGCCATGGGAACAGGCTTCCCGCCAGTGAGGGAAACGAGACGTTGAATTATCTCGGGGCCGTCACTCTGGGACTCTCGGCTGAAACCGAGCAATCATGTCCGCTGCATAGAGAGCAGACCCTCGCCGGCGGTCACCCGGCCACTGATCTTCGTGAGAGCATGTTTGGCACAACACCGCGGTTTAAAAGCATGAATTGCTGATTGTTCTTGCTTAATTTGAAGATACTCAACAAAGTTGAAGCATCGCGAATGGACGTTGTTAAGATGCTGTTATTTTGCTGCGCTTTCGAGGCCGGCTTTCTTAGAGGTGGAAATGGAAGCGACATAGCCGGGTTGCCTTGCAGCTTGAACGTACGTAGTCGCAGAAGCGTAGAAATCAATGTAATCAGGCTCACCCTTCAGACCAGCCAATTTCGCCGCATTATGGTGACTGGCATACTAATTGACCATGCCTGGAAGTGGAAGAAACCAAACCTCGATCTATACGGTCAGATGAAAAGCATTATTATTGAAGCTCACAGAGGTCGGGCATAGAAAGTCGTACCAAAACAGGCTGGTGATGGAACAAAGTTGTACTACTGAAACTAGTTTCCAACTCGAGACGTGGTGATATCACATATGAATGCACATAACCCAAAATTTGACTGTTGAGGCCGGACAGGACCTACAGTGGGGGTGCAATAATTTCCAACCTAGCTTGAGTACCGCAACTGACCTCTGGGAGGTTGGAAATTTATGCACACAGACTGTAGGTGTTTAGTTTCATGCCTTGCTTTTTTATCACACCTCGTCCGCTGGGCTCTTGTGCATTTTTTGCACCAGATTTTGTTTTGGCTAAGTTGTACTTCCACCGCATTCGTCCTTATCCGCCCGCATTTGTCTGCATTCACCTCGCCACGCCGAAAGAATGCCCACATTTGCCCCAGTCCTTGTGGCGACTTGATCAAAAGCAATTGTGCGAGGAAAATGAGACATGGCGTTGCTCGCCATTTCAGCTTTTTAGCCACGTCAGAGAGGACTAACCTATCCCGGTCGTCCACCAGTGAGATGCACGACGTGCTGACGCCTCTCGCTTAGCCTGTGCAAGGATGCGACTAATCCCGGCAGGTGTGATTTATTCTTCCAATGAATTATTAATTATTTCGCCTTATTGACTGCGTGCTTGCAGGAGGAAACAAAAGCATACATACACGCAGTTTTGCGATTCACGCCGTGACTACACAAAGAGAAGGGTTATATATCTATCCATCCCTCTATCCCTTCATCCCTCCATGTTTTTAACAAAGTCTGGGCTTAATCCCTTGCATCCCCGTATACTCCGTACAAGGCGTACATAAATACTATTGGGCACCATCGTTTAAACTCTCTTCCTTAGACTTTTTAAATTACCTCAACGCCTTCATAGCACCAGGGTCGTCAGCGGCGACGCTTAAGTGTTCTGATCCCAAGCTTTCTGGATAAGTAAATGATGGATTTTTACCCTATACAAGGCTAATGTGATTCCCACTTAGTACATACGCTTTACTCCCCACCTGACCAGGGTCCCAGACAAGGAAAAAGATTCGTCATTCACCATGGCGGCCAGCATCGACCGTGTGGATCCCGAGGCAGCGGTGGGTATTGCCGAACGGGACGATTCGTGCAGAACTACCGCGTACATTATTTTCCGCGCCATGGCTGCCGCCAACGAAACGCGCGCCAGTGGTACTTTTGACGGAGAATTAGGAGAGGCAACTTTTGACAGCCTTGTTAGGCGTCTACGCTTGCTTGGTGCAAGTTGCGATAGCCTTCGCTTAACGTTGAACATCCGTGGAAGAACAGTGGAATCTTATGCGAAAGCTCCAGACGATTTTGTGCAGATCAAGGAGAGGTTTGTGATTATTCTGCGTGAAAACAACCAGAATTACTTTGGGGAGGACAGCTGGGTATATGTGCGACCTGTGGCTGGGACTGAGACTGAGACTGAGGCCGAGGCCGAGGCTGAGATTAAGATGGAGGATGATAGTGAATAGTTGGTTACCACGTCGAACAAGTGGGAACAGTGGCGAGAGCTTGTTAACTCGTGCATGGGTTGGATCTTGGACCGAAGACGCCAAGGTCTGCAGAGAATGTTGCACAATTTCCAATTATTGCACGATACTAGCTAATACGAGGCATCAGTCATTTCCGAAAGTGTTACTCTAATCTCAACAGTTGCAGAAGCATAATGCACAATTTTCTACGTGGCTCTGACAATTAATTCTATCGAGCCGTTTGTTTTTCCTGAGAGTTACCGGTTGGTGGTGTGCCAAAGTGTGCGTTCGCTGTAGTCTCCAAGGAGGTCTGCACCCACCTACTCTTTCACGGCGTACCCGACAACAACTACACCTTCGCAGCGCGTTTGAAATGACTCATCATTACCCTGAATGGTGATCAAGTCGCGGCATCCTGCAGCACTCGTTCTAGCGCTTCTGGTCTGCTGTCCACCGCTATCCCAGCACTGGTTCTGCCACAATCTGTCCAATAGGCGAACGATTTTAGTGCTTAGCGATATCTTCGTTAACCGCCGCCGCATGAAGGGGCTGAGCCGGTAGACACGGAGAACAAACGACAATAGTTTCCTGTGCAGATATCGGTATTTTCTCATCATCTCTGGTCGGCGCACAGGCTGGAATGGCTCTGGTGAGTTCTACTCTTACTGTGGGTTGCACATGGTTATGCAACGATCTAGATCGTCGGCTTCAGATTGAATATATTAATAAGTCTCCGTCTATCTAAGAAGAAGAAAAACAAGTCAAGGTAGGAGGCTCGATATCGCCGTATAAATATCGTGGCCTAAGGGTGACCACGTGACGTGCTCAGTGCTTCCTATTGTGCTTGGCGGGATTCCAACACTTACAGACAGTGGGATACCGTAGTATGCCAGGTGCGAGGTCGGTCACCGGCTCCAGACAGGAATTGCACGCTGGTATTTTTCATGGCATCAAATCAAGGTACAGTTAGAAAGGTCCACGAACAGTTCCAAAATCTCATGACTAGCCGCGCAGCGATTCATGCTGAATGGCAGCCAGCCTGGCACTTTTACTATGGTAGAGCAAGAGACGCATGCACGGGCGAATCACCAATTTTTGGATGATTTGAACGGGGTACTGGTGCAGTAGGGCAACGGAAGCTGGCGTCTATTGTAGCAACTATCGGCGCTAAACTTTCGGTAGATTCTCTAGTACTGTATGACTGTCGATATCTTGGTCGTTTGTTGTCAAGAGTAGCTGCTGACGAGGCTGCTGACAACGCTGACAATGCTGACATTGCTGATAATGCTGATTCCAAAGCTGCTTATCAATTCGATGATTTTGAATGCATAGATAGAATTCATCTATAAGAAGAGGTCTACTTCCTCGTCAATTAGATAGAATACAAGGACAATTCCACTGCTTAGATCTTCCATAGCTGCTCACTTCGTGACATTTATTAATTATAACTTGCTTAAGATGCTACAGTAACTAGCTTTTTAAAGGAGTATGACTGACGTGTTAGCTAGAATGATAGACACATGGCTCGGACCTCCGTTCATTTCAGGGAGTGAAGGTGAGAGGACCCTCAGAAGGGATCCCGGGAACGGGGTAATCCTTTTGCTCTAATGGCCGCCCTGTTTTGGAGTGCTCAGCTGAAATTCCCTTTTATGAACAGCATCCATCGCGCGGCACGGTGCAATTACTTCTGACGCCCATCAAACTAACCGACAGAACTCCACAGGAAGATGGGCATCCCGATGTTTCGCTCCTGCAGGAACATACGTAAACAGCAAAAATAGGATTTGGGATGCCGGTGAACCTTGCGCAGGACCGCACTATAGTGGTGCTGTTGGAACCATCACATCTTGATACCTGATTCTGGCGGAGCGGCCACTGGTGAATAACTCCGCCTAGCGGGTGATAAGGTCGGGCCAGCATTGCCAGCCGAGTCGCAGTATGGGCCTATTGCAGAAGACTAGTACATTTGAACATTTTCGTTCAGCGCATTTAAATTACCCGTGTAAATAAGTATATGGGCGGGTGAGCATCTGTTATAATCATATATACGTGCCACCCAAAACCATCTTTCAGCTCGCAGGCAAAATAAACTCCGTCCCAGTTTTGTCCTGTGTTACATCATAACCTGTCCTCAATGTCACTCGGAGAGGCGACATAATGAACTGACACACTCGATGTGCGTTGCAGATAAACTTGCCAAAAATACATTCGCAACCAGCCTCCAGTGGCGCCAGTAGCACCCCTTGTTCCTCAAGACGCATTTTTTCTACGATAACTTCCACATAAAAGACGCTGTCGAAAATCCCATCTTGAAATGGATATGTCTGGAGAATCTCAACAGCGTTGCGTCGGATGGACGGAACACGGCTGAAGCAGCCAACTGCCACCAACGGCAGCCCAATGAGTGATCGAAACTGAGATGAATCAGGTAGATATGTCTTTCCGTTCCCAGTGTTCCAATGTTTAGAGGCCTCTAGCTCTTCAAACAAGTGCCTGCAAAGGCTAGTGATGCCTTCAAAATTCTTACTAAACTCATCCCAAGCAATCTCCCCTGAAACAGTATCCACACAAGTCATCGCTTCTAATGTAAGCTCTAGCACACGCATTGTAGATCTTCGGACTGCCTCGATCCGGCCGGCTTCGTTAGTATGGTCTACTGGTTTCATAGAAGCTTGAAGGTCGTGAAATTTCCTTTGCCAAGTCCTGAAAGGTAGCCGCAATGTCTGGCATTTATCTGCTATGAATTGCATTTTAATATCTCCAAAAGGCGATGCATATGATCTAACTATCCCCTTCCATTTAGTATCGATATAAAGCAGTTCCAAGTAAGCGTCAACGGATGAGGAAAAGGGCACTTCAGATAAGATAGCAGACTCATATTGATGAGTCGTGGAACTGACGAGCTTAAATGGCGTCAGCAACGCCGTCACCTCTAGACGCCGGAACTGGACATCAATTGAAGCGACGGTTGCCACACAATTAAAAAATCGTTCAGGCTTGGAAGTGCCTCGGCTGTCTTCCCAAGGCTGCCAAACTTTGGATAAACAGAGCCCATTGCGAATATGTGTCACCGCTTCAGCCTGGTTTCCACAGAGAGCAGAGTAGCGGATAAGGAGAATGCAGGTGAATAATATCATCTCGTGGTCGGCGAATGTCGCTGTCGAAGACAGTACATTTATAAGGTATTGAATGGACCTGTTGTATTGCTTCAACGCATATCCATAAAGACCAGTCTCTTGGTCTCGTGCAATCGGATCCTTTCCGTTTTCTTTCATGAGTATCAGGCTTTTTAGCGTGGCAATAGCAACCGCGGCATGCCAAACAGAAGGATACACCTGGCTCGCCTGAGGTATGACGGTGGACCAAAAGTGCTCGTCAAAGACATCGAACATATCGGGGAGAGTTTGGTGCCGGAATATATAAAACATGTGCCTCTCTTTGAGCGGTGGTTGATATGAAAAGGGTGTGGTGATGTAGTTTGGCTGAGCAGGCAAAAGCAGCAACTGAGATGAAGACATTCTTTGCAGACTATATTTATCTCCGGTGCATTCTAAACCGGCGATAATGCACCTGTTACAAGATGGTTTGCTCTCGTCGCATTTAAGATGGCGGTGACTTAGTGACGTGGTAAAAAGAGTTAGCTAGACATAGGCGAAGGTACAATCATTTGAAGAGACCAGCTTTGACGCACCGACATGTCGCACAGCCCGTGCGAACTTTGGGAGCCCATCTTCTCTTTCTAGCGATGTTGTAAGGCATTTTTAATGCCTTGGTGGCTATGATGCCACGTCACACCACGCACTCTGTTGCAAATCAATCAAAGTCAGAACAGGGAAGCAGCTGGGCGGGGATGATTTTAAGTGATGAGGGCTAAAGTCACGGGGCGGGGACTTATTGGGGCTTATTCTCGACTGGAATGTGGAACAGACAGTGCTATCAACCAGCGCTACCACCCTTGTCTATTGTACTAGTAGTTATGATGGGCCGGCGTGGAGAAGTTTCAACAGCAAGCGCCATCTTCCCTGCGCATCGAGATCGCATCTGTGTTAATGCCGATCTCACAGCCGCTGTATGCCAAGGAGCTCCTTGCGTATCTGCCGACCACATAGGTTTGGGAGACCGAAATGGATACTGGCAGTACTTTATACCACCACTAAACGAAGGGATTTAATCCAACCCTACAAGGATTGGCAGGACAAATCAACTCTACATGGGTCATGCATTTTTCCCAAGATACAAAAACCGTGGCTGAAGGTTCCCAAGGGTCGATTATTCACTTAAAGGTGTCAGATTATAGGGAGAGGTTCAAATTGATATGCATTGGTGGGAAGAGTGGTGTTACATTGATGATAAACTAAGAATTCCTCATCTGACGGCCCTGCCTTAGGTCTCTGTTCTAGCCCCAGAGGCCACGTAAGCTTTCTCTCACAGCCCGTGTATCCACACATCCGGTCCACACACACACCCGTGCAATCCAACATACCCACGTCCAATGGTTCATTCGTGCCAACTCTCCACTGCTTAAATTGCTCCATGATCCTGATTTACATAACGTAACAGAAGCGAGCGCTGGAGGATGTCGTAAGGCACTCCCGTCGGCACCCAGTCCTTATCTAAAGTAGCGACTACTCCAAATGACATAGCTATGTTGACAACTCCGAGTGATGTGTTTGATTGCCTTCTAGTTCACGTGGTAATGGAACGGATGACCTATTATCCACCATCTCCTTATGATATCCCTCGGCATCTAGTGCTGACGCACTGTGGGTAATGATTTGTCGTTTCTTTCGTCTCCGGAGAATGACAAGCGCTGTTATTCCACCGATAGCAATTACACCCACTGGTACGCCGACTCCAGCACCAATTTTAACAGCGCTGCTATCCTCATTATGGCTATTCGAGTCTGGAGACGAAGTCGTAAAAACTGGCCTAACTGGAGTGGATGCAGTCGAAATATCTGAAGAACTAACCAAGGCGGCACTCGTCGTGGAAGCCATTTGATAGCCGGGAGATGTACGATCCGGACCCCATGAAAAGGTTGTCGAGGCGGGGACCTTACCAATGTTTCCTGTCACGTCAAGAAAAACGCCGCGTTTATCAGAGCAACATTGGGCATCGTCGTTGCAGCAGAGAGAGCCATCCAAACACACAGTGACTCGGGGGAAAAATTGAGTCTCGTCTTGAGATTAGATTCCATTTTATTAGCATGTGAACATGTTTTATAAACGCTCATTCCTAATATGCCTGGTAATACACATTGACTACTTACTGTAATGGCACAACTGAGCGCACTGCCCACTCCGCCATGATTCGACCACACATGGCCCTCTCACGAAAAAATTGTCGTTAGGCTTTTTACACAGCCTGTTCGAAAAGCACGTTGAATCCGGACCGCAACAGGCATCGGATCCCGGGCAACGGGTGTTGTTGGCGTATGCCTTCCCGCTGTAGCCATAGCAGGTCACAAGGTTGAGATTGCCGACTGCCTGAACTAGATGTATAACGTCGGTCACGGTCACTAGGCCGAGCACTCCGCTCCTCAAACTCAGCATGGTGGCGTGAGCCTGGGCCGGCGAAGAGGAGCAGAAGCTTTGCTGGGGTGATAGAGCTGCTCTGGTAGCGATTTATGAGCGACTAGGCACGGTGGCAATTTCCACCAAACGAAGACACAGACGGAGAAAGTGACAAAACGGGGCAATATGTTCAAGGGAGAGATGTGGTGATGCTTTCTAGCTCAGGAAATAACCTTTTGACTTCGAGGACTTGGGGGACAAGTCGGTATGTGTGCCTGAATGGTGAGGCTTCCGCATTGCACTGATTCGGTTGCGCGTCTGTCGTCCCAACACTATTTTGTAGCAAATGAAAACAAGGCTGGGGCTGCCGGGGGATCCGGTATTTTACTTATTCTAGCCATTAGGCACTGTTAGAAGAATGAAACATGTCGAATCATTTTGACACCTATGTCTGACGCAGAAGAAGGACGGCCCAATCTTCCTGCGCCAATACCCCGTCATGCGGTGGAAAAAAAAAAAAACACGAGCCATCGTGGCCCACGCACCGCAACAACAACACTGAATTGAACTAGCCACAGCTATCGCATTTGAAGCACAATTCCAATAAAATTGATACTATTAGCTAGCTAATTCAATATTCTAATTTCTGTGCGTTTCTTATTCAATTCTATGCCGGAATCTAGTCATATAAGCATAAATTCAATCCAGCTATCATCAGTGCCTTAAAAACGACTGCGCCAACCATCTTCCGCAAGCTCTAATAAATCGCCTTCTGACAAATGCGGCCATTTTATAACATCTCCAGATATAGAGAGCCAAGCACTTTCTATAAGAGCTAATTTCGGGCTTTGCAGGCAATTAAAAAAGTGATGTGCTAAACCAGATATAGCCAGCAGCCTATTATGTTGCTGCTGTAGGGTTAGATCCACATATTGGGAAGTAATTTCTGACCATGCCATATGGACGTCTTCGTGGTTTAAGATGTCCGAGCTCTAGTGCTCGGAAGACTGTCAACAGCGTTTCCATGACCAGCGAAGGGTGTGTAAGTCTAGTCTGAGAGACACTGTAGTAAAGACAACTAACTAAAAGAACAATTAACGAGGGATTCCAAGCTCTGTTTAGAAAAGTATCGTTGATTTATCTACGGAGCACTCCGTGTTGTCTGTCTGCTCCGGGACTAGGACGTGGTCAGTCTCACAAAAGGTGTTGACCCCCCCTTGTGGAAACGCCAGCAACACTTGTAGACAAAGAGACGCCCTTGAGATCGCGACGGCAACAGCAGTATCACGGGTAGCAGCAGTAGCAGTAGCAGTAGCAGCAGCCTGTTCCAGCTAGGTATGATGTCCCATGCTAATAACTTCTCTCCGGGCCCCGAGATTGACCGTAAAGAATACTCCGAAGCAGATAGTACTTGATGACCCAGTGAAGGGCCGGTACGGGCCAAGAGTTCTGACAGGAACATTTGCTTAGTTAGGGCCGGCGGGGAGGCGGCGTGGTTACTGGATTCTGGTCGTGTCATCTGAGCGTGCGCCGTCATACGGAGGACATCTGGCGGTGAGCTCAACTCCGCACCAAAAGCAACCAACAAAAATGGTGCCGCAATAACTACTCCGTACTCTATACGGAGTAGTGGTTGGTGGCTTGCAAGCATGGCCTAGATGTACCCCGTGCGCAGACCTCCTCCTGCAGCCGTCTCTTACGACCTCCATTCCTGGGCGAGACATCTGATCTATCAAATTCGGTGCACCATGCATCGGCGCTACGTACTCTGGCTAAGCCCATCATCCCATCAGGTCAGACAAGAGCCGTGAAATAGCGGGCGTCACACTGCAGTAGCGCAACAGAACGAAACAGAAACCTTGTTATGCCGTACTTCTGGCCAATGAGCAGGCGCCTTATCAAGGATTGCCTAATGGGCCGAGACGGCACAAATGGGGGCTGTCTCTGCTAACTAATCGACACATCACATAATAGTTGTCTCGCTCGTCTCCTTGAGGTAGCATAATGCACCGGGATAGCTACCTAAGGCCACTAAATTCAGGGAAATATGTCAGTCGCTGAAGGACTATATAGAAAGGTTACAGTGCTCCTCAGAGAAGGGATTTAGTTTATTACTAATCATTATTATTAATATTACTGCTTACGCTCTTTATTATATTTAAATGTATTTCTTCCTGCTAATTACTACTATTGTAAATTACTCTCCTTTAATTACATATAAAGGCATGCAACGGAATAGTTATAAGACTAGTCCCCCACGTAAGAAATGTCGCTGCTGCCGCCGATGATGATGCTGTTGCTGATGGTAATGCTGTTGCTGCTGCTGATGGAGTGGTCGGCAGAGGGCAAAAGTCAGCACTTAGGAGAGGGAAGAGTTAGCTGCTACAGTGCATAAAGCATTAGATATCAAAAGTTAGTTGACGAGCTCGTTGAAAGGTTTGATTCCCAGAAGACGTACAGGCGCCATTACAGCATTAGGTCGGTTGCACAGGGTGTTGTGCAAGTGGTTTGGACACCTCGTGCGGTCAAAATGCAATATATTTAATAATCTCCGTATATCTATCCAGCAAGAGGGAAATAGGTCAAGGTTGAAGGCTCGATATCGCCGTATAAATATCGTGGCCGAAAGGTGACCACGCTCCGTGCTTCCTATTGTGCTTGACGGCAGGATTCCAACAATTAGACATTGTACATCAATCAAACGAGCTCGTTGAAAGGATTAAATTTCGGAAAATATACAGGCTTGAAGAAGTATCAGATATCGCAGGTTAATAATCTGACAAGCTTGTTGAAAGGCTCAAATTTCGGAAGACGTACAGGCTGCAAGAGGCATTCGATATCGCAAGTCGATCTGACGAGCCCGCTGAAAGGTTTAAATCTCAGAACATACAGGCGCTGCAAAAGACATCCATTATCGCAAGTTAAGCTGACGAGCTCGTCAAAATGTTCAATTCCCGAAAGACGTACAAGTACTACATATCGCAAGTTACCTGACGAGGACGATGAAACGGTTCTAATCTCGGAAGGCGTACAGGCATCCGATATTGCAGGTCAGTCTAATGAAATCGCTAAAAGATTCAAGCGCTGCAAGAAGCATAAGATCGCCGGTCAATCTGATGAGCTCGTGCAAGAGCTTCAGTTCTCGGAAGACATACAGGTGTCATCGAAACATCAGACATGGTAGGTCGATCTGACGAGTCCGTTGAAAAGGCTTGAATCTCGGGAGACGTAGAAGCATCATATATCGCAAGTCGATCTGATGAGACTGTTGAAAAGGTTAAAATCTCGGAAGCCGTACAGGTATATGATATCGCAGGTTGATCTGATAAGCTCATTGAAACGTTCGAATGTCGGATGACATACAGGCTGCAAGAAGCATTAGGTATTGCAAGTCAGTTAACGAGGTCATCGACAGGTGTTAATATCGGAAGACGTACAGGCTCTACAAGAAGCATCGGTTGTCGCTGGTCAATCTGACGAGCTCATTGAAAGATTCAAATGTCGGATGATGTACAGGCGTTTCAAAAGCATCGCATCCATCAGATGTCGCAAGACAATCTGACAAAGACGATGAAAAGATTCAAGTCTCGCAAGACGTACGGGCGCTGCAGGAAGCATCACATCTCTCGCAAGTCCATGTGATGACGATGATGGGGTCCACAGGTCAGGATTCCAGTCAGGAAGACGGTCAGGAAGACGGTTGCAATAGAAGCTGTCGGCAAAGGGTAAAAGTCGGCACTTGGGAGCGGGAAGAGTCAGCTGGTAATGATGATGATGCTGCTGCCACCGATGATGAGACGACGCCTATGATGACGATGATTGCCACAAGTCGAAATTCTGGTCACGATAGTCGCGGTCGGAAGAGGAAGAAGTCAGATGCCGTTGTTGCTGCCGCCGCCGCTGCTGATAATGATAATGATACTACCCGCGCGAGGACGGTGGCGCCCGAGGTGCAATAAAGCAGGGCTTGGTGGGAGCGCTACGGGGCTCGTAGATAAAACAAGAATAACACAACAGCACGATAACAACCAGCGCACAAGATAGGATAATGCCTATTGCAAAAGATGAATAATAGCCTAGTACACAAGGAGTAATCAAAAGTAGGGCGTAAAACAAAACACCTGGTGAGTAATCTACGAAAAAGCTGCTTGGTTAGAAATTTAGCGATAAGGTGCTTGCAAGTAGCATGCAAGACATTATAGCTAGTAACACTATAACGAGCGATGACGGCAAGATATTTCCTAGTGAAACAGATATAAGAAATCGAGGCGTATATAATATAATAAGAAGTAGCGCCGTAAATGTAATACATAGTGTGTAAACTACCAAAAACCAAGGTAGTCTCCCACCGGCACGGGGCTTACAAGCAATATACAAAATCACAACCGGCAATACCATACCCGGCGTACTAGATAAAACCAAACCTAGGATAAAAGATACACAAGAGTCTAGCGCACGAGTTTCACTACATGTTAAGGCATAGAAAAAATCACCTGGCGGGCAATCGATCGAAATGAGGTCCTGCGCGCGGCTCACACGTCCAACCACCATAACTCGACGACCATTGCATGCAGCAGGCCTGAATTTGGCGCAAAAGACTCCCAAAGATGCAGCGCACACTATACAGGTGAACATCACAGCGCTGCCGGTGCGCGCGGTATTTCTACGGCGGGAAGCATACAAAATGCCAGCGGGATGGGTGGTTCTTCGCTCGGGTTGTGAGCGGAAAAGGGAGGAGACTGTGAGGCGTTCTCTTGGGTCAGGCACTGCAAAAGGCATCAGATCGCATAATAATCTGACGAGCTCGTCGAAAAGGCTTTAAATCTCTGAAGACGTACAGGCTTCTAACATGGCAGGTTAATCTGATAAGCTCGTTCAAAGGTTCAATTCTCGAAAGACAGACAGGGGCAATGGAAGCATCACACATTATAGGTCCATATGACGAGCTTGTCGAAAGACTTACATCTCGGAAGGCGTACAGACTGCAAAGAGCTCGTTGAAACGTTCGAATCTCTGAAGACGTAGGGGCTGAAAGAAGCATCGGATAACGCAAGCCAACCTAACGAGCTTGTTGAAAGGTTCACAAATCGGAAGACATATAAGCGCTGAAAGAAGTGTCAGATCGCAGGGTCAAGCTAACGAGCTCGTTGAAAGGTTCAAGTGTCGGAAGACGTACAGGCATTACAGGAAGCATCAGATATCGCAAGTAAATTTAACGAGCTCGTTAAAGGTTCAAACCTCTGAACATTCAGGCGCTCCAAGAACCATCAAATCGCAGGTCGATCTGACGAGCTCGTTGAAAAGGTTCAAATGTCAGATGATGTACAAGCGCTACAAGAAGCATCGGATGCATCACATATCACCAGTCAGTCAACAAGCTTGTTGAAAGGTCTGATCTCGCGATACGTACAGGCTTCCAGAAGCATTCGATATCGCAAGCCAATCTAACGAGCTCGCTGAGAAGGCTTAAATCTCGGAAGATGTATAGGTGTTATCGAAGCTTCAGACATCGCAGGTTCATCTGACGAGCTTGTTCAAAGGTTTAATTCTCGGAAGACAAACAAGCGCTATTGAAGCATGAGACATCATAGGTCGATCTGACGAGCTCGTTGAAAAAGCTCCATTCTCGGAAGACGTACCGGCCGCGGGAGGCATTCGATATCGCAGATCAATCTGACGAGCTCGCTGAAAGGTTTAAATCTCGAAATCTATAGGCGCTATAAGAGGCATCTGGTATCGCAAGTCAGCTAACAAGCTTGTCAAAAAAGTTCAAATCTCGGAAGACCTACACCACAAGGAGCATCAGATATGGTAAGTCAGTGGACGAGCTGGTTGAAAGATTCGAATGTTAAACGCGTATAGGCTGCAAAAAGCATCAGGTATTGCAAGTCACTTGACAAGGTCGTTCAATGGTTTAAATGTCGGAAGAAGGACAGGCGCTGAAAGAAGCATTAGATCGCAGGGTTATTCTGACGAGCTTGTTGAAAAGGGTCACATGTCGGGAGTCGTACACGCATCAAATATCGCGGGTCAATGTAACGAGCTCGTTGAAATGTTCGAATTTTGGATCACGTATAGGCTAAAAGAAGCGTTAGGTATTACAAGTCAGCTGACAAGCTCGTTGAACGGTTCAAATGTCGAAAGACGTACGGGCGTTCAAGAAGCATTGAATCTACCAAATATCGCAAGGCAATCTGACAAGGAGGGTTAAGTCAGCCCTCGGGAGAGCAAAGAGGTAGCTGATGATGATGATGCCGCTGCCGGTGCTGATGATGCTGCTCATGATTCCGTTGCTGCCCACGCAAAAAATGTCGCTGCTGCTGGCGATGATGATGCCGCTGCTGTTGATGGTGATGATGCCTTTGCTGCCGCTGATGATGCTGTTGCTGCTGCTGATGATGGCCACAGGCCAGGATTCTGGTCACGATAGTCACGGTCGGGAGGGGGAACAGTCAGATGTTGCTACCCACGCAAGAGATGCCGCTGCTGCTGATGAAGATGCTGTTGCTACTGCTGATGATGCTATTGTCGCTAATGAGGATGTTGGTGCTAACGCAAGAAATGACGCTGCTGCCGTTGATGATGATGCTGCCGCTGTTGATGATGACGCTACTCCTGCTGCTGATGCTGCTGTCCACGTAAGAACAGCAGCGCCTAAGGTGCATGAAGCAGGGCTTGCGCGGTTGGGGTACCAGCGAGAGTTACGGGGCTGGTACGTAACACAAGAGTAACACAACAACACAGCGCAACAACCAGGACACAAGATGCAGAAAGATACAGCGCATAAGGTGCACTCAAAATCAGGGCACAAAACAAGACACCTGGTGCGCAAACTATGAGAAACTTGCTTGGTCAGGAATCCAGCGACAGGGCTTACAGACCCAATAATACAACACAACATAACACAACACAACACGAATACCCCGAGGCAAACACAAACTAAGCCTGGCGTAAAAGATGGACAAGACTCCAGCGCACAGGGTGTAATTAAAGTCAAGGCATGAAGTAAAATACCTGGCGTGCAATTTGCTAGAAACAGCGCCAATAACCACAACTCGGCCACCAGCACTCCAACTGTCACCAAACCTGGCGCAAAAGATTAGTCGAAACACGATGCATTCAATTTAGGCAAAATGATGGCAGTCTCGACGCGCCCGGCAACTCTGCGGCGGGCTGCGCACAAAATGCCGGGGGGATAGGGTTTTTTTGATCGAGTTGAAAGCGGAAAAGGGAAGAGACTGTAAGGCGTTTTCCGAGCAAGAGAGAAAGAAGGAGACCATGAAGACTAGTGTCCTTCTCGGAAAACGTATAGCGCTGCGAAAAGCATCAGGTATTGCAAATCAGTTGATGAGTTCGTTGAAAGGTTCTACTGTCGGAAGACGTACAGGCGTTGCAGGAAGCATCAGATCGCAGAATTAATTTGACAAGCTCACTGAAAAGGCTCAAATCTCAGAAGACGTACGGATGCTACAAAAGCATTAGAGATCGTAGTTCAATTTGACGAGTTGGTTCAAAGGTTCAAATGTCGGACGACGTACGGGGATCTGATATCGCGGGTTGATGTAGCGAGCTCGTTGAATGGTACGGGCGCTGCAAGAAGCATCAGATCCATCAGATATCGTGAGGCAATTTGACGAATACGATTTGCAGCTCCTGCTAATGTTGCCCACCAAAGAACAGCACCATGCAGGTTTCAATAGAACAGGGCTTGGTTGGAGCCATACAGGGCTCGTACATAGCACAAGAGTGACACAACAACAACACAGCACAATAGCCAGTGCACAAGATAGGACAATGCCTAGTTCAAAACATACGGAGAATCGCGACATATATAATGCAACGGCGAGCACCGCCCTAAATACAATGTCTAGTCCGTAAGCTGCTAAAAACTGTGCTTAGTCTTGGTCGGGCCAGCGACCAGGGGCCTACAAGCACCATGCAACACGCAATACAGCATATGCCCAGCTTTGATGAGGCCATTTTGAAGTCGAGCCCAATATATGTTCCGTTGGAGCAACTCGTTGCCGTGTACGGAGAAGTCCAGCTTCATTGGGAGGGCCAAAATACTAGAGCCAATACTGAGCTCTCTGTCCTGCCTGTTGTACCTATTTCACCACCACCCAGTCTACCTCCGAGACTCTATAGCTAGGACTCTTCAGACGAAGAATCAGAATCGAAGAGATCTTGGGCTGTGGCTCCCTCTTCCACCTCTTCGCCATCTGCATCCCATGGCACGGCGGAGGCAAGTACCATTCGGCGTCCCGTTAGGGCATCAAACGAACGCATTTCCAGGTCAGGATACGTATGTGACACGATCCTGACAATACGTGGATTTTTCATGATATGCACAAGCTCCCTCGCACGGGATTCCATATCTGCCTTCAATTGATTGAAACTGTCGGTAGGAACACACCTACAGCGGCTTGAGTACCGATATGAAGTATCTGAGTCAGAGGTTTCTGAGAGACTCAAGTTAATAACGACGTCTTCGAGGCTCAGAAAGGGGCCTTTTCCTGGGGCGTGGGCGTTGAAGATGCGAGGACAAATGCTGCTCATCCGGCAGCGTAATCGCCGAAGAGTCGAGAGCATTGTACTTATAGTATCGCAAGGGTGTCTTCTGGAGGTATTGATTGGACCTGTGAGACATGTGCCGGCGGTATCAATTTCGAGGCAAGTGAGGTGGCTGATAGATACGAGTCTGATCAGAGACAATGTCTTTAAATAATTCCGTCGCTGTATGCCTAGCTCAGGGTTATGGCGCTCCGGTCGCGCTTCAAGCCTGAGAGACTGTAACCTCGTACATTGCTGGAGTATGCTGGCAAGAGCAGTAAGGCGGCCATTCAACTGGGTAATCCATGTATTGACGGCGTAGAATTCGATACCGAAGATTTCCATGCTACCTAACCCAGATTGCGCCGAATGCCAGTCCTCAAAGCCATCAAGGCTGAGGCTGACTGTTCTCACATGATGCTGTATCGAACGAACAAAATCCACCTTGTTTGATGCGAGGACAAATTTCAGAAGTGAATCATCAGAAAATTTGAGATCTTGGAGGAGCACTGGCCAAGCAAGTTGGTACCACCACTTGGAGACGAGGAGGCGTCGAGCATCCTGGCGGAAGAACGCTGAGCCTAGCAAGAGGAAGATTTGAAGCAAAATCTCTAGGGGGAGTAGCTGCAGCGACATGATTGTCGAGGATGTAGATTGAGAGTTGATTGAGAGTTGATTGATAGTTGATTGAGAGTTGATTGAGAGTTGATTGAGAGTTGATTGAGAGTTGATTGAGAGTTGATTGAGAGTTGAGAGTTGATGTACGTGGCAGCGTTGTGGCTTAAGAATCCCCGAAGACATGTACAGTAGTCCCGAATAGAAAGAGGGTTGAGAGACGCAGCGAAACAAGGTCCAGTAACAAGCCTGATGGTCGGGCGAAGCGGATGGTAACTGTTGGAATCCCGCCAAGCACAATAGGAAACACAGAGCCCGTCACGTGGTCTCTTTTCCGCCACGATATTTATACAACGATATCGTGCCTCCCACCTTGACTTGTTTTCTTCTTCTTAGACAGATAACAGAGACTTGAGAATATATTCAATTTGAAGTCAACGATCTAGATAGCTGCATACAGCCCACAGTATCCGCAGGGCTGATATAATCGAAAATGGCCCATTACAATGCCTCAATTATTATTACCGCTCAACCCGGCGACTGACACATGGGCACCCGGGTGCCTAAATTATGTATGTCCGCAGCCAGGCCACGCTGACTCACCAGATTGCTGCCTGCAATAGCTATTGTTGTCTCTCCCACGTCTTGCTGTCAAGAGTATAGGCACCAACCAACACTCTGTCCATCTTCCTACTGTGAAGTCATGTCCTGCCGTACAGTCATCCTGCCGTTAAGTCATGTTCTGGCGTGAAAATATATCCCGCCGTCAACAGTGCTGGCACAAACACTCCCACCCTCCAAGTCAACCGCGCAGCCGCGCGGATTTCTCGGCACTATGGTTTCGCTTTTTGCAGGACCTTTCGCAAGGCAGTGAGGGCGCCTTGGCCGCATGCTTGCCTGTGTGTGTGCAGTCAGGGGCTTGCACGCAACTCGACAGCCAGCGCTCGCAGCGGCACCAAACCTGGCACAAAAGATGCAGAAACGCCGGGCGCACACGACGCAGTGAAAAGAATTGCGAAACAAAGACTCCCAGCACGCCCGGCAACTCTGCGGCGGGGCAGCGCACAAAATCCCGGCGAGATGGGTGGTTTTTTGGATCGGGTTGTAAGCGGAAAAGGGAGAAGACTATAAGGCGTTTTCCGAGGAGGACACCAACGTCCTTTGGGATTTTTTTCATTCCAAGACAGAAAGAAGTATACTATAAGGACTTAATGTCCTCCTCGGAAGACGTACAGGTGTTGCAAGAAGCATCAGATTGCAGGGCTAATTTAACAAGCTCGCTGAAAAGGGCTCAAATCTCGGAAGACATACAGGGGCTATCGAAGCATGAAACATAGTAGGTCAATTTACCGAGCCTGTTGAAAGGGCTTAAATCTCGGGAGATGTACGGACGTGCAAGAAGCAATAGATATCACAAGGAGCTCGTCGAAACAGTTCAAGTATTGGAAGACGCACACGCGCGGTCTCGAAGCACCACGTATCGTAAGTTATTGATGACCGGATTGTTGGCCGCTGGCCGCTATCCAGTTCAGTCAGCTGACGAGCTCGTTCAAAAGATTTAAATCTCGGAGGACGTACAAGTGCTACTGAAGCTTCAGATATCGTACGTAAATTTGACGAGCTTGTCAAAGGTTACATTCACGGAAGACATACAGGCGCTATCGAAGCATTAGACATTATAAGTCAATCTAACAAGCTCGTTAAAAGGCTCAAATCTCGGAACGTACTGGCAATTTCGAAGCATACGTATTGCAAGTCGATCTGGCGAGCTCGTCGAAAAGGCCCACATCTCGGAAGATGTACAAGTATTACATATCGCGAGTCGATCTGACGAGCTCATTGAAAAGGCTTAAATCTCGGGAGACATATAGGCATCTGAAGTCGCAGGTAAATATAACGAGCTTGTTGAAATATTCGAATGTCGGACGCACAGGCTGCGAGAAGTATCAGATAGCATAAGTTAATCTAACGAGCTCGTTGAAACGTTCAAATGTCGGAAGAGGCACGGGTATCTAGTATCGCGGGTTAATCAAACAAGCTCGTTCAAAGGTTTCATTCCCGGAAGACGTACAGGCGCTATCAAAGCATCAGGTCACAGGTAGATGTGTGTCACGACTGGGGAACTGGTAAAGCAGAGTGATAGACAATACTTTCGAAGTATTCGTAGCTTCTTAGAAACAAGGTAGCACTGTATTGTGAACGGTCTTAATCTCTGGCCTTTTAACAATCTGGTCTCCTCCTTCCCTACTTATGCTTCGCTGTTACCCCGCAGCGAGGAGTTTGCTAGCTGCATGATACTCTCCTCCAATAGGCCAAGGTGCGTCGCTAGATTCACGACGTCACGTGGCCTCTGGATGCCCTCACAAGCAGTAGTCTCTGACAATGTGACAAGCTCGTTAAAAGAAGATATACAGACGCCATTAAAGCACTTAATATTGTAGGTCAATCTAACGAGCTCGTTAAATTGCCTAAATGTCGTAGGACGTACAGGCTGCAAGGAGCTGGTTCAAAATTTAATGCTCGGAAAACGTACACTGCATAAAGCATCAGATATTGAAAGTCAGTTGACGAGCTTGTTGAAAGATTCAAATGCCGGAAGACGTACAGGGGCTGCAGGAAACATTAGATCGCAGGATTCATCTGACAAGCTTGTTGGAGAGGCTCAAATGTTGGGAGACGTACAAGCATTACATATCGCAAGTGGATCTGACGAGTTCGTTGAAAAGGCTCAAATTTCGGAAGATGTACAGGCATCTTATATCTGACGAGCTCGTTCAAAGGTTCAATTCTCAGAAGACGTACACTGCACAAAGGATCAGATATCGATAGTTCGTTGACGAGCTGGTTGAAAAGTTCAAATATCGGAATATATAAAGGTTTAAATCTCAGAAGACGTACACAGAAAGAAGCATCAGATCGCAGTTTAATCTAATGAGCTCATTAAAGGTTTACATGTCGGATAATGTACAGGCGCTCAAGAAGCATGAGATCCATGAGATATCGTAAGGCAATCTGTCCAAGAGGTTTTCTTCGATTATGGGATTGTCGGCCGCGATGTAATTTAGTTGGTTGACGAGCTCGTTCAATGGTACAGGCGCTGCAAGAAGCATCGGATCCATCAGATATCGAAAAGCGATCTGACAAAGACGTGAAAGGGCTCAAGTCTTACAAGACGTATTGGCACTGCAAGAAGTGTTTACCACGGTAGGTCAGTCTAACGAACCTATTGAATGGTTTAAATCTCGCAAAACTTACAGGCGCTGCAGGAAGCATCCGATCTCGCAAGTCAATCTGAAGACGATGGTGACCACAGGTCAGGGCTCCAGTCAGGAAGACGGTTACAATAGGAGCGGTCGGCAGAGTGAAAAGTCGGCACTCGGGAGAGTGGAGAGTCAGCCGACGATGATGATCATGCTGCTGCTGCTGATGGCCACAAGTCAGGATTCTGGTCACGATAGTAGCGGTCGGGAGGGGAAAAGTCTGCTGCTGCTGTTGATGCCGCTGCCGCTATTAGTACTTGGGAGAGGGGAAAGCCAGCACTCGGGAGAGGGGAAGAGACAGCTAATAATGATGATGCCGCTACTGCTGATGATGATGCCGCTGCTGCGCACGCAAGAAATGTCGCTGCTGTGGATGATTGTGATGCCGCTGATGCTGTCAGCACTTGGGAGAGGGAAAAAGTCTGCACTCACGAGAGAGGACAGTCAGCCGATGATGATGCTGCTGCTGCTGCTGCTGCCGTTGATGCCGCCGCCGCCGATGATGATGATGCCACGGATGATGCCGCTGCTGCTGCTGATGCGAGAGAGCAGGGCTTGGTCGGTCGGGGGACCATGGAGCGATACAGGGCTGGAACGTACCACAAGAGTAACATAACAATACACGACATAGCAACCAGCCCACAATATGGGACAATTTCTGGTGCAAAAAATGCAGAAATTCACGGCGTATATATTAAAAAAAGAGGCAGTGCCTTAAATATAATACCTAGTGCGCAGTCTACGAAAACCCGCTCAGTCGGGAATCCAGCTATCAGGGCTTGTAAGCAACATGCAACATGTAATGCATCATAACCAGCAACACCATAGCCAGCGCACCTGATTAGGCCAAACCTAGCGCAAAAGATGCACAAAAGCCCAGCG
This sequence comes from Conoideocrella luteorostrata, assembly GCA_032433595.1. NCBI lineage: Eukaryota > Fungi > Ascomycota > Sordariomycetes > Hypocreales > Clavicipitaceae > Conoideocrella > Conoideocrella luteorostrata. The sequence continues at coordinate 88,825 of JASWJB010000091.1, forward strand.
CACAAGGTGTACTAAAACACAAGGCGCGAAACAGAGCACCTGGTGCGAAATTTACGAAAAATCTTTCTTCGTCAGGAGTTCAGCGACAGGGGGCCTACAAGCAGCATACAACATCACACAGCAGCAATACCACGAGGGAAGATGAACCTGGTGCAAAGATACACAAAATGCCAGCGGGATAGGGTGTTTTGCTCGAGTTGTAAGCGGGAAAGGGAGGAGACTGTAAGGCGTTTTCCGATGGGGACACTAGTTCTTCTGGTCTAGTGCTTTCTCTCTTGCAAAGAAGAAGACCTAAATGACGCTAGTGTCCTCCATGGAAGATATATAGCGCTATGAGAAGCATCGGGTATTGCAAGTTGGATCACGGGCTCGTTGAAAGATTTAAATGTCGGAAGACGTACAGGCGCTTCAGGAAGTATCAGATTGCATGGTTGATCTAACGAGTTCGTTGAAACGTTCAATTGTCGGACGTATAGGCTGCAAGAAGCATCAGGCATTATAAGTCAGTTGACGAGCTCGTTGAGAGGTTCAAATCTCGGAAGACGTACAGGCATCTAATATCGCAGGTCAATCTAACGAGGTCGTTGAAAGGCTCAAATCTCGGAAGATGTACACAGCAAGAAGCATCAGATCGCAGGTTAACCTGACGAGCTCGTTGAATGGTTCAAATATCGGAAGACGTACAGGCGTTCAAGAAGCATCGGATCCATCAGATATCGTGAGGCAAGCTGCACAAGACGATGTCTTTGATGATGGAATTGTCGGCCGCCGTCTAATTCGATCAGGAAGACAGTTACAATAGGAGCGGTCGGCAGAGGCGAAAGTCGGCACTCGAGAGAGGATATGTCAGCACTCGGGAGAGGGGAAAAGTTGGGACTTGGGAGAGGGAAAACTCAGCTACTGATGATGCCGCTGCCGCTGCCGCTGCTACTGATGATGATGATGCCGCTGCTGCTCTCAGCACTTGGGAGAGGGGAACGTCAGCACTCACGAGAGAGAAGAGACAGCTGATGATAATGCTGCTGCCGCCGCTGATGCCGCTACGATGATGATGACGATGCCGCCGCTGCTGCTGCTGCTGTTGGTTGATGGCTGCAGGCCAGGATTCCGGTCACGATTGTAGCGGTTGGGAAGGGGGAAAGTCGGATGCTGCTGCAGATACCGCCGCCGCCGCTGATGATGATGCTGGTCAGAGGTTAGGTTTCCTGTCGGGATTCTGGTCACGATTGTAGCGGTCGGGAGGGGAAAAGTCTGCTGTTGCTGGTGATGAGGATGTTGCTGCTGCTGTTGGCACTGGGCAGAGGGAAAAGGTCAGCACTCACGAGAGAGGAGAGTAAGCTGATGATGATGATGCTGCCGCTGCCGCCGCTGATGCCGGTGCTGCTGTTAGCACTCGGGAGAGGGAAAAAGTCAGCTGCTGATGATGATGATGCCGCTGCTGCTCTCAGCACTTGGGAGAGGGAAAAGTCAGCACTCACGAGAGAGAATAGCCAGCTGATGATGATGCTTCTGCTGATGATGGCCACAGGCTAGGATTCCGTTCACGATTGTTGCGGTCGGGAAGGGGGAAAGTCGGATGCTGCTGCTTATACCGCCGCTGCCGCTGGTGATAATGAAGGTCAAGATTCCGGTCGGTATTCTTGTCACGATCGTAGCGGTCGGGAGGGAAAAACTCGGATGCTGCTGCTGCTGTTGCTGATGATGAGGATGCCGTTTCATTTAGTGAGGATGTTGCTGCCCACGCCAGAAATGCCGCTGCCGCTGTTAGCACTTGGAGAGGAGGAAAAGAAGCACTTGGGAGAGGGAAGAGTCAGCTAATAATGATGATTCCGCCGCCGCCACCGCTGATGATGATGCCACTGATGATGCCACTGCTGCTGATATTGATGATGGTCACAGGTCAGCATTCCCGTCGGGTTTCTGGCCACGATCGTAGCGGTCGGGAGAAGGGAAAAGCCAGCTGCTGCTAATGATGCTGCCGCTGCTGCTGTCGGCACTGGGAAGAAGGGGAAAGTTAGCACTTGGGAGGGGGAAGAGTCAGTTAGTAATGATGATTCCGCCGCCGCCGCTCCTGCTGTTGCTGAATTATGAGGATGATGTCGCAGCTTCTGGTGATGCCGTTGCTGCTAACGAGGATGTCGCTGCCCACGCCAGAAATGCCGCCGCTGCTGCTGCTGTCAGTATTTGTGAGAGGGGAAAAGTAAGCACTTACGAGAGGGACGAGTCAGCTAATAATGACGATTCCGCTGCTGCTGCTGATGCCGCTGCTGATGATGATGATGACAATGCCGTCGCCGCCGCCGATGATGATGATGATGATGCCATTGATGATGCCACTGATGATACCGCCGCTGCTGATACTGATGATGGCCACAGGTCAGGATTCCGGTCGGGTTCTGGCCACGATCGTAGCGGTCGGGAGGGGGGAAATCAGATGCTGCTACTGATGCCGCCGCCGCCGATAATGATGATGATGCCACGGATGATGCCACCGCCGATGATGATGATGATGATGATAATGCCACGGATGATGCCGCCACCGCTGCTGATGAGGATGCTGCTGCTGCTGCGGATGATGCTACTGCCTGCACGACCACGGCGGCGCCCGAGCTGCAAAAAGCAGGGCCTGGTGGCAGCGATACGGGGCTCGTAGGTAACACAAGAGTGGCACAACAACACAGCACAGCGCCCAGCGCACCAGATGCAAAGAAAACCAGCGCATAAGATACAGAAAAATAGAGCGCATAAATTGTATTAGAGAGCAGGGCACGAAACTAAAAACTTGTTGCGCAATCTACGAAAAACTTTCTTCGTCAGGAATCCAGGCATAGGGGGCTGGCTTAGACGCAGCAGTACAACACAGTATAGCACAACACAGCAGCAATACCACCGGACAAGACTAAGCCCAGTGCACAAGATGCACAAGAGCACGGCGCAAAAGTTGCAATTAAAAGCAGGGCGCGAAACAAAACACTTGGTGCGCAATCTTCAAAAAAACCCGCTCGGTCGGGCATGCAGCGATCAGGGAGCTACAAGCACCATGCAGCACAACACAGCAGCAACACCACAAGACACAACCAGACCTGGTGCAAAAGATGCACAAGAAGCCATTGCACAAGATGTGATTAAATTCAAGCCATGAAAGTAGACACCTGCCGCGAAATCAGCCAAAATGTGCGGCTCGCACCCCCACGGCGATAACTCAACGACAACACGCCGCAGCACGCCCAAACCTGACGCAATCGACTCGCAACGACGCCGCACACACGATGCGATGAAAAAAACGCCGCTCCTGGCGCGCGCGGCAACTCTGCGGCGGGCAGCGCACAAAATGCCGGCGGGATGGGTAGTTTTTTGGTCAGGTTGTGAGCTGAAGAGGAGGAGGTTATGAGCAGAAAGGAGGAGGTTATTCGGCGTAAAAGGAGTCGACTGTGGGCCGTGTCCCTTTACTAGGATGGAGACCTTGCAGTTAACACTCTACTAGAGAGAGTGATAGCTACATGAGACGTAGTCGACTATGGGCCGTGTCCCTTTACTAGGATGGAGACCTTGCAGTTACCACTCTACTAGAGAGAGTGATAGCGACAAGAGACGTAGTCCTAGTAAAGGGACACGGCTCACAGTCGACTCCTTTTACGCCGAATAACCTCCTCCTTTCTGCTCATAACCTCCTCCTCTTCAGCTCACAACCTGACCAAAAAAACTACCCATCCCGCCGGTATTTTGTGCGCTGCCCGCCGCAGAGTTGCCGCGTGCGCCGGGAGTGCCTGCTTTTGCCTGCATTGCATGTGCATTGTGTACGCCGGGCTTTTCTGCATCGATTGCGCCAGGTTTGGTGCCGTTGCGGGCGATGGCTGTCGAGTTGCGGCCAGGCCCCTAACCGCACGCACACACACACACACACACAGGCAGGCAGCCAAGGCGTCCTCACTACCATCAGATATACATGCGCAAGCCTTATTAAATGTCATGTAAATAGTGCGCCAAAATCCGGCGGTCACACGATTGGGGCAAGTGGCAGTTGGGCAGGGCATAGAGCATTTGTGTCTTATTCTTGTACAGCAGGATATATAGTAATAATAACTAACTAAAAGAACACTTAAAGGTGACCACGTGGCCCGCTCCGTGCTTCCTATTGTGCTTGACGGCAAGATTCCAACATTGATCCCAAAGTCGTGTCATGCGGCTGTTACTACAAAATAATACAATAAAATACATGATGATTTGTGAGTAAGAATGCAGGAAAATTGTACCGGGGTTTTGGCTGGGCCAGTTCGGGCCGATAGTTCGAGGAGTTGAAGTTGTGGTAGGAGGTCGAGGTTGGAGAGAGACTGCAAGGTTGGCGCGCGCAGCGCGCAGGCCTTATAAATAGGTGCAAGGTGCAATGCAAGCAGTCGCTTTGCATTGACGGATCTTTTTGGTCTATTGGGGGGTAACAAGCACACCTTCTTGTTATGTACCCAAGGTCAGCATTCCGAACCCAGGAGCGAATAATTCCAAGACCCCCGGGGGGGGGGGGGGGGGGCGCGTGATTCTTACCCTGTTCTGGAAGCAAACGCTGACGAAACATCGGATGCTGACAATACAGAGAACAGCTTGCCAATCGCTGCTGAGTGCGTCGCCCAGGGGATGTCCGTCAACGGTGTTGCGTTCTTCTCGAGAAAGTTGAGCCATTTTATAGGCTAGTAAAGCTGGCGGGACATTGTTATTGGGCTGTATCATCATCAAAAAAGATGCAAAGTTTGTCAACCCAGTGAGGTCAAGAAGGTTAAAAAAAAATATGGGAGTTCAGAAAATAACAGCGGCCCTCTTGTTCATCACTGCGCGCTTGCCAGTCTACGACATGGGGGCAATTTTGACTTCTTTCATAGTGGAAAATAGGTGGCGAGCTAAGTACCTGCAATTTTTCACTCGCATGGGTGGAAAGTGAGGACTTGGGTAAAGCGGCCGTGGAGAAAGAGCCTAAGAAACGGCTACTACATCCAAGGAAGGCAGCAGGCGCCGTCTGTAGTTTTTCACGTTGGCTGCGTCGTCAAAGTGAATGAGGTTGACGTGCACATTTGCGCGCGGTGGATTAGGTTTCTGTCCGTCATCAAACAACCCACAGGATGGCTGTCCGCCACGCTCCCGAACACCCACAGCCTCCCTCCTCCTTTTCCTGCCCACAGCCTTCTCCTCTTTCTGCTCACAACCCGAGTGAAAAAAGCCACCCATCCCGCCGGTATTTTGTACGCTGCCCCGCCGCAGAGTGGCTGCAGCGCGTTTATTTCGCAATCACTCCGGCCGGAAGCAGGTTGCATCGTGTACGCCGGGCCCTTCTGCTGCATCCTCTCGTAGTAACATACCAAGGACTTCATCGTCGGACCATTTTAAAATATGCTCCCGGCGCCACTGTTCCCAGCTGAATTCCGACCCCTGGTTGAAAGTAAGTACGATCCCTCGAAAGATGGCCTGCGTCTCACTCAGATCAGGGCTCATGCCCACCCCGAGGCCGAATGTGAAGCGGCGGACCCTGTCGGCAGATCGCGCGAAGCGCGCAAGAGGACTGCCTCTTGCCTCAAGCGCGTCTGCTAGGAGATGGTCTCGGTCGCTAAGCCCCAGTCTGCCAGAGAATACATCGCTCATATTGGCTGTGACGAGCGACGGGCCGAAGGCCTCGTATGCGGGTACCAGCCGGGCAAAACTCCAATCGATGATGCCGGTCATGTTGAAATCCTCGTCCACGAGTATGTGATCTCCCTTGTCGTCCATGTGTTTGAGAAAATACGGCCCGGCATCCAGTTCTGCCTCAAATCCGTTGCATGATCCGTCAGCAGCAAGCTCCCCAAGGTACTTGAACATCATGTACGCGTGGGATGAGAACCGGGCAAATATCTGTCGGCTGGCAATCAGTCGCAACAACTCGTTCACCCAGGCCACGTAGTAGCTAGTAGCGTCCTGGAATAGTCCGAGGCACGAGAGGGTGCCTGTTCTGTCGCCCATCACAGGCCCAATTTGGATTGTCTCGTCTTTGCCCAAGGTGAGGGAACCAATTCGATCAAAGGGATGCCTGCTTAGCATGGTGAAGATGCTGCCCAACTGGGCGTAGACCTTGCGCATCTGATCGTCCGTAGCTGTCAGCTGGCTGAGCGGCCGACCTGGGAGCTTGTCGATCAACATGAAGGCGACGCCCACGTTGTTGTTAGCGTCACCTCGCAGACCGTAAGCGTGAAGCCGCGGTGCAGGTATCTTTGCCGTCTCCAACCATTTAAGCGTAGCGCACTCCTGCAAGAGAATCGCATTGCTGAGCTGGTCGGAAAAGGAGGTAAAATTATGACGGGGCATTCGCGCCAACCAAGTTGAGCCATTGGCAAACTGAATCGGGACGTGGGCGTGCATACCCCCCACAAGATGAGAATTGAATGGCCAGTCAGTGCTGTCCATGTTGCATTCCATCCCGTTGTTGGCTTCGGGCAAGCAAACATCGAGCCCGCGATTTCAAATAGCAAACCCGACCTAACCCAAAACGCGTTAAGTACTCCACCACCCATTTCAGGGGAGGAAGTACCTTTTTTGTTTCTAACCTCGTCATTAGACTCGCGCTGCACGCGTTGAACGCTCACAACGGCGCGCGTGCAACGCACTTTTCAACGCACTTTACAGTGCACTTTTCAACACACCACACATCACCAAGAGCCTCACTTCCTGCCGCCCTTTGCCTCCCTCTTTCACTATGGAATATCCTATTTAGTAGTAAGAATTCCTTACTATTAAAGACGCATTTAATGCTTTCAAGGATTATCAGGGATTAGAGGGGTTCGCTATTACTAAGGCTAGCTGTTATTAAAGCCTACAATCCAGCGCGAAGACTATCGTTAGAGTCTAATGCCAAAGAAGCGGCACTTATTAACCTTCCCCTTTAAATATAGGCATTTATAAGAGTTCTATAAAGAAAATAAATTACCCCTTTTAAGCTATAATCTAATTAATTAAAGACTATTAATTCTATAAAATTTATATATACTAGGCTAGTTATAATCACAAGGAAATAAAAAACCCTATAGCCTTAAGCTAGCTATAACTTTAAAGTTAAGAAAAATTTAGAACTAAAAGGATTTAAATAATAATTTTAATTAAAAGCTAGAATAAGAGATTAACTTTAAAGGAAGTTACCTGCTAAATTAAGTGTAAGTATCCTAAAATCCTTATTAATAATATAAATATATTTTTTATTTAGCGTTAACTCTAACTCTATAAATATAGCCCTAGAACATTAACATAAGCCTTTATTAAGCTTTTAGATAAGGATAACTATATTTTTTATAAGGTAATTAATCACAGGCCTTCTAGGAAGATTTAGTAGGTATTCTAGGTATATAAGGAATCCCTTTAGTACTAAAAGCAAAACTAAAAGCTATTATAAATAAATAATATATATAAGGTAAATCGCTTTAATTTACCTTTATTATAAGTCACTAGTATTATAGCTCTTTATATAACCTTTAATACTGCCTTTAGTCTTACTATAAAGGAAGATATTCCTGCCTTTAAGTAGCTTATTACGTAGCTTTATAAGGCAGTGTAACTTATAGTAATTAAGCTCCCTTAAGTTATTATTACGGATTTTAATACTACTCTTAAGAAAGCTCTTATAAATATTATTCTATTAGCTTAATAGTAAATTTATAAGTAGCATTTACTTTAGAATATTATGCTTAATATCACAAAGAAGTAGATTAAAACCCTTAATAATTATAATATTTTAGTGCTAATAAAAAAGCAAAAAAGAGATAATAATATATATCGCTATGCTTTAAATTATAAAGATAATTAAGTAAAGACTAGTTTATCCTTAGCAGTAGATTCCACTAAAATTAATTAATAGGTTATAGTAGTAATTTCTTCTCCAGGAGTATTATTAGTTAAAGGATTAGCTAAGACAGCGTTTAAGCTTTATAATGCCTAGATTATAGTTATACACTAACCTATAAAGGAGGCATTTTTTAAAGAGTAGAATAAGCTATGCATAGAATTCTATAAGCAGTAGCATAAGTTTAATATTATTTCTTATAGCTTCCTTTACTAATACTAATAATAGTAATCCTTACTTACCTTAAAGATATATATCTTAAATAGCATCACGAATTTACAATATTTATAATAAAAGGCTATTAAAATTTTAGAATCTTAAGTACCTCCCGCACTAAGGGCTTATATAGTAAGCTAAAAGTACTCCTTATAAATTAATTTATTAACCTCTTTAAGCTTTAAGTCGCTATTTAAAAGCTTATAAAAAGTTAGTATACCTAGTATAGTTAAAAGTTTAAGCGCGAATTTAGTACCCGCGTTATAAATTAGGATAACTACCTAATTTTACAGAATTTAGTCTATAAACTAGGCAGAATTATAGTTAAGGAAGTAATTAAGTAAGTTATCCTAGCTAAAGATAAGGCTAAGGGCAAAATTCCTACTATAACTTATACAGGAATATTTAATAAGCAATAGGGAATTCCTTGCTATTATATAATTTTAATACTTATAAAGACTAGTAGTATATTATAGCTAACTAACTTTAACACATATTAGTGGCTTAAGGTAACTAATAATAAAGAATTACGCTAAATTAAAGCTATAAATAAGCTAAATCCTAATATTATCGTAAGATTTATAAGAAATAGCCCTATTAATGTGTCTTTAATAATAACACTAACAAGCAGAATTCGTGATAGCCTTAAGCAAGTGTAATATTTAGTAGCTACTATAGCAGGATTATAGAGGCCTCCTTTAATAAGGGCATTATTAGTTATAAGCAATGTAATAAGAGTATCTTTAAGAGGTAGTTATAAAAGCAGTAGTTAGTGGAATATAATAGCAGGCATTAATAATAAAATTAATTAGCTATTTTAGATAATTTAATAGACCTTACAGCAGGCATCGCAACACGCTTTATAACACTACTCACAACAGGCCTTACTACTATTAGTGCAATATCTTTAGCCTTAAATAATACCTTAGGGAGCACCTTACTATGTTATAGCACCGCCTACTATACCTACATATAATTCTAGGCCTGTTATAAGTAATACCGCCTCTGCCGTTGCGGCATACCCTCTATAGCGTCCGCCGCAGATTAGAGGATTTATGCCACCGCCGCCGTCAGAGTAGCCTCACTACTATCAATAGCTTCAATAATACTACTATTTTAGATGAATTGCTGGATCCCACAATACTACTAGAAACGCACATATTACCGCCTGGCGATGCTCTAGTCCAGAGGAAAGGCCGCGACGCGGCAGCTAGCCACGCGTTGAACACTGCTGACATGGCGAGAAACATAAAAGGTACTTCCCCCCCTGGAGTGGGTGGTGGAGTACTTAACACGTTTTGGGTTAGGTCGGGCTCGATATTTGAAATCGCGGGCTCGATGTTTGCTTGCCCGTTGGCTTCGGACGCTAGTCTCAGGAGGTTATCCGTGTGGATCTTTCGACGTAAGCAGTCGAGTTCTTTGGTCGTCGCAGCCAGCCAAGCAGCGTCGTCGAGAGGCCCCTTCTAACCGGCCGGGTTAAATCGCGCTAGTACCCACCATCTCGATAACAACCGTCAAGTACTTACAGGGCAGGGATGGAGTGGAGAGTCCACGTGGGTGATGCAGAAATGTTTCAAGCATCGTTCGCAATTGCCAAGATCTATGGAAGCTGCATTTCCACATGGGATGATGGAGCAAGTCCAGAAACGGTTGTCTGCAATGCTGGGAAGCGACGCCATGATGAAGAAGGAGACTGTCAGCAGTGAGGCGAGATGGATGGTGAAATATCTAAAAAAGAACATCTGGCCTTCCGGTAATAGCCAGGTGACCGCTCGGCCGAAAGTGTCGGCCAGCTGAAATAGTGAGGGGGAGCCGTCTTTTTACCTTACCCGGCAGTCGGCTAGTGATGAACAAGCGGGCCGCTGTTATTTTTGAACTCCCAAGGCCCAGTCACCACGTGACCTACCCCGTGAGCCTAACGTAAGGATGCGATTGTACTTTGTGCCGCGGGGGCTGGACTTGGCCAAAACCTCTCACGCGCCCGGACTCGAACCCACGACTAGCAGAGCCAGAAGACCCTTGGTCGCTTGCATACACCCCACTGTAACTGTAAGATATGAGAAGGTGTGCTTGTTACCCCAGTAGACCTGACGAAGGATCCCAACAACAACAGGTATCAATACTAAAGGGTCGTGCTTAAAGCAATAGGTAAAACAAAGCATTTAATTCACTTATATTTATCTATCTTAAGGAGAGGATGAGAAGTGAAAGAGGCATGCCCCCGAGCGCCGTGTAAAAGAGGGCAGGGCGCCGGGGTACCCACGAGCCTTCTTCTGTAATTACTTAGCCGCTTGGCAGGGGATCCCCAAAGCAAGTCGTTTAGTTTTTGGCGTCGGCGGACGATGGGCTAGGCTGGACGGCGGCGTCGGTCGTCTCAGCGGCGTCGGTCGTGTCAAACTGCAACGCCAGCAGAGCAATAACCTTCGGATCATCCTCCGACAGCCTGTAGACCTCGAGTCGATCCTTGGAGAGCCGGTCCCTTTCCTCGGCGGTCGCGCGCTCTGGGCGGCGGCAGCTACAGCAAGTACCACCTGATTGTTAGCCTGTGGTCCTGGGCGGCTGGGTCTTTGTAAACCTCTGTGTTTAACTGTCCGGGAGTACACACCATTCTGCACAACCGCAGTGTGCGATAGTAGACAGCTCCGAGAGAGCGGACATGTTGGTCATCTTGGTCGTTGAAATGTTTTTTTTTTTTTCGTAAAGTGCGCAGCGAGGCCACGCAATTTCGCTCCATACAGCGGTAGCCAAAGTGCTTTTGTTTCGTGAAGAGTGCAGAGAGGTCAAGGAATTGCGTTCGTTGTGTGCAGGTGAAGAAGAGTGCAGAGCTGCGGGACAGGAGAGCAGCAGAACACAAGGACCAGCACGAATACGCAGGATGCCTTGGGATGCCTAAACCCGCGCTGCGGCATAGTAGGGCGGACGACTTGGTGTCACGAATCTTCAGTCGGGTCTGCGCCCAGGTGTCACGAAACTCCACTGGTCCCGTAGGATTGGTGGTAAACTGTTTGCCGCATTGCGACTTGCAGTCGGATTCCGAGCCTGCTCATCCCATTTTCGTTCGATCAGTGCGCGTCCGTCAAAGCAAGCTGGCTTCTGGACTCGGGAGAAGAGATTCGTTCTTTGGGTAATGTAGGTAGTTGGATGGTTATCGGGATGATGTGGTGATGGTCGATGATGTTGGCGAAGCGTATGGACTAGCTAGCTTGCCTCCCCTCCCGGCTGGCTAGCTAGTTGCGTGGAAACCACGTGTGGGGCAGCTCGGTAAGGGCCAGTCCGCGCGTGCAAGCCGCCCCGAAGATATCCGCACGTTTCGTTGATGTGCTCCCTACGTACGGAGTACAAGGTCTGTATTTACCCCGCGCGGGGGCGTGCCTCGGTCGGTCCATTAGTAATCCAGTAAATGCCGCATATCATGTAGTTTGACCGCCCGTAAATTCTGCCGCCATCGTGGCAAGCAGTCGCTCACTCACCGCCTCTGCCCATCCATGAGAAGACTCCTGCACCATCACATCGTCCAGATATTGATCTTTAGCGGCTGTGTAGGCTTAGATTTACAGTTGTAAAGTGGGGAAGTGGTGCTGGTGGGGGAGAGAGAGGGGGGGGGGGCGATCTGGGATCCTGTGGGTATTCGGCGAAAAAGGAGGAGACGTATCCTGCGATGGGAGAAACGTATTAAGAAGTAGATGCGCAGTCAAAAGTGGGTACTACTATGCATGTAACTCACATCCCAGACACTGCAAACATAAACCAGGGTCGGGACCCCATACATCATAGTTGAAGAAGACAAGTTCACGTGCTATTCGACCAACAATTTCCCTATTACCTTCCACAGCTCGGTACTTTGTTATTTATATCCCAACCCAAGCAACCATTCCGTGTCCATGTGCCGGCTCAATTGATCAAGTCCTTAATCTGATCATGGTAGTCATCAATGGACATGACATCAGTCCTCGGTAGGACTGGCGCCGTTTTGATATACTCCCTGGCTGAGGATTGGGATCATCGCGTTAGCAAAGGACATTAGATGTGGAACATAAGTAGGGCAAAAGGGGGGAAAAGGATTCATACCACCCTTGTAGAGCTTTTTCCACTCCCGAACAATAGATTCAAGCTGGATATCAGCAAAGGCGACGCCGGGGATTTTGGTTTCAAACTTCTCCGCGGTATCGTGGACCTTTTGAATCTCATCTCCCATCAAGTCCCAGCCACCTTTCAGCTTTTCAGCCGTCTCCTTGGCCGGACCGATGAGTGCTTTCAAGTCCTGACACTGTTTCTAAACACATCTGATGTTTAGCTCCGGGATCGTTGGTGTTGGGCCACCACGGCGAGGGTGCGCTTACCGACATTGCAGTGACATGGCCTTGCAGTTGCTGATGCAATGCAATCTGGTCCTGCTCGGAGCTGATCAGGTCCTTCAGGGCCGCAATCTTCTTCTCGTACTTCTCAATATCCGCCTGTCTTTCCGCAAATACGACGGGGCCGGCAATTGTCCCGATAATAGGGCTATGGCCAACAGGTTAGTTGGGGGTGGATGGGTGGGTGGAGGACGCAGATGGTGCTACCTGGTGAGTGAGTGAGTGAGTGAGCAAACTTACATCCAAACGTATGCCGCGGTCATTTGTTGATCATAGCGATCTAGAAAACCTTCAAGTTAACACCCAAGCGAAGAGTTGAGACAAAGGTTTGGTGTCTCTGGACTGACCCGCATCGATGATTTTCTGGTCGGCCGCAATATCGGTAAGCTGCGAATCAATTTTCTTCTGCAAGTCGTCGATGTCTCCCAAATCCACATTGAGAATGGAGGTCATGCTAGTTTCAGAGTCAATGAGCGCACCCTCTCTCTTGTCACACGCCTTTTCAAAATCATTCAGGGCATTCGAGACCTTCTTAGCGTGGAGCTGCATTGGTGCGACATCACTCAGCAAATCCTCCGTGGCATCCAGAATGGCTTTCCTAGCCGCCTCCCTCTGCTGGTCAGTTGCGTCATCAGCATTGTACTTCTTGCACTGGTCAAACATGAACAAATAATAAGAGCTGTCATCAGCTCCGGCGTTGTCTGCGTAGCCGTAAATCTGAGACGCAAGCGTGTTCATCTTGTCAAAGGTGCAGAGGGCATCGAAGGCGCTGTCATCGCTATCCGCTCTCGTCCACTGTCTGCGTGATTCGGAGCTATCACCATCAAGGAAACCGGTGCAGTCCTTGTAGATCTGGGGCCAGATCACAGCACGATCAGCTATACGAATACGATACTGGCTGCACTGGGAAAGCATGAGTTCAGAAAGACGCGACTTGCCTCCTTGTAAGTACCAATCAAACCATCAATCTGGGTCCAGATGTGGTCGGTGATCTTGCTCTGGTCCAAGATGCCAACCTTTTGGCAGAAACTGTCTTTATCGAGTGGTAAGATTCTTCCACCATGAAGATATCGGTTCAATTTGCCCATGTCCTCGTCGGCAAAAGCAAAGGTGGCCCCATCATCATCATCGTCACCACCATACGTCACGACACGTCGAGCAGCGCGCGAAGGCGTTTCCACCGTCTGTCCGATGGGGTACCATCTTGTTTCGTCGTCGCCGGCCGTGGACATCTTGGGCTGTGCTTATCTCGCAGGTGTGAATATGAAGAATGAGGCAGGCTGAGGAGTCCTTGATGGAGATGCAGAAGATGCGACACGGTCATTACTTCGAGAGAACTGGTTATTTATTGTCAGCCCCGCTTCGACTGTACTGTAGCTGTCTGCTTCCAAATTGCATGTGTGACAGACACCTCGACCTTCGATGACCTCCGATGGTCTTCAATGACCTCCAATGGTCTTCGCTGACCCTCGCGGGGTCGCGAAACTAGCGATGCACCTAAGGGAAGTATCATGCAGCTAGCAAACCCTTCGCTGCGCGCGGTAGCCGCGAGCATAAGTAAGGAAGGAAGGGCAAGTTTGTAGGGAGACCAGAGATTAAGACCGTCATCAATAGAGTGCTACCTTGCTGCTACGAAGCAACGAATACATCTGAAGTCTTATCCATCACTCTGCCATATCAGAACCCAGTCGTGACAATGTGCATGCCGTGGAAGCGTACATCAAGGCTGCGTTACAGCATTGGGTCGATCGGCTGGCTGCCTTGTTGCGTTTTGACCTTGTCAGAACCATGGAAATGCAGGATATGGTCGGGTTCACATCATGGATGGAATGTGACAAGATGTATTTACGTATATATGATGTGAGTCTGACATGATTATTCCACGAGAGAGAACTGGCTGTTAGGGGAGTTACAGGAAAGGACAAGTCACGCGCTGCATGTAGTGTACCCCTCCTAGTAGCAGTATGACGCACCCACTGCATACACACCGCGAGCCTGATATGACTATTTTACGAGAGAGAACTGGCTGTTAGGGGAGTTGCAGTAAATGACAAATCACACACTGCATGCAGTGTAACCCTCCTAGGAGCAGTATGACGCACCCACTGCATACACACCGCGAGTCTGATGTAGCCTGCCAGGGAGACCTTTGAGCACAAAAAACCATCACCCGCGCTAACCGATCCTCTCCGATCTACAAAAGCAAATGCTTTCCGCCAATTCAAATCGTTTCTACACACAAGCCTGGTTCTCATCCCAAATTAAAGCAGCATGTCTACCAACACACAGCCCAACACTCCCGCGCAATGGCAGAAATTCAGCCAGCTGAAGCCGGTGGACGACATCCCAAACCACGAGTCCAAGGATGAAGACAACGCAATGGTATGTATGAACCGCTCTTCAATCTTCCCAAGACTGAGATTGCTCTAATAAAAAAATGGCCCCCTTCGCATTGCAGGGACCAAGTTACCGTTCGATCTTTTTAGACGGAACATCCATCCTACAGCAGCTCCCAGGCTACTGTGAGATCTACACTGATATCCTCGCATTGAACGAGCCCGAGATCCAGATGTCGGCCGACGAATTGACCGACCTCGAAATCAATGCCCGGGTCATCACCGCCGACCAGCCCGTCCATCTCAACATGTCCACGCGTGGAGCCAAAAAGTGTGTCATGGTGATGTATGCTGCCGTGCTCGATCAGCGGATCAGCGTTTCGATCGAGGGCGATCAGCGCACGGAGCTGGAACTGGGAGTGGATTCTGGCCACCTGCAGGCGGAGATCAAGTTCGACGAGGGCCAGCTGGAGGTCTCTTACAGCGACCGACACGGGGACGACCGCACCCCGGCCTACCAAGCCTTCCTAGACACGGAGCTGCGCGTCGCCCTCGCGGTCTGCTGGTCATCGCCCGCCGTCGCCATCTCGATCTGCTCGTTTGTGGCCAAGTCGGCGGCCACCGCGGGCTCGCATGCGCTGTCCCAGGCCCAAGCCGTGTCCCTGGGCCAGCAGTTGGCGGCCCATGCCATGACCGGTCCCGACTCCTACTTTGCTCCGACCCTCACCTTTGACGATTTTGTTGTCACGCTGGAGTCCCAGCGACAGGCCGCCAAGAGTTTTCAGCAGCAATACGAGGCATTCCAGGCCGCCCAAGACCGAGTCGACGACGCCAAGGCGGCCGGGGAAACCCTTCTGGCCACCGTGCAGCACGAACAGTCAACCAGACTCGATCTGCAGTCACAGACTTTGGGTAAATACCAGGCGGCAGCGGCTACCGTCGACGCCTGCGACAAGCTGCTCGGTGATGATGATGAGGAGCTGAGACATGCAAAAGACCGGTTCGAAACCGGTCTCGATGAGTGGATAAGGAGGCAGACCTTCCTGGCCATCTGCACAATCCTCGGCGCCGTCTTCCGTGAGTGGGCTTCCCTGTTCCTTCCTATTGAATCCCGGTCACGAGGCCATAGTCGAACTGACATGTTGCGTGCGCGGGCGCGGCCTTTAGAATTCGCGGCCGGAATCTACGCCGTCGGGAAGGGGTCGGGCGACCCAGGCGCGGTCGAAAAAATCGTCGAAGACGTTGAGAAGGCCGAAAAAGCGGCAGGGGCTGCGGAGAATGTCATCCTCGGCTCCAAGGCCTTCAAGGAGCTGTGGAAATATACCAAAGCATTGGGGAAGCTGTATCCCCACATTTCCGATGTCGTCTCTGCTGTGGGCAAGATCGACCGTCTGGGAGATCATGATGAGATTGACCTTCCGACCTTGGGCGGCGATGTCTCCGGCTCCGATGGGACCGATGCAGACGCCAGCTTGATCATGAGTCTGGCCGCTTGGGATGAGTGGGGGTTAGACTCGGACCAACAGATGGAATGGGCCGTCTTGCAACAGAATCCCGCCATCGACGGAGCCAGTGAGTATCGCTTGACCCTGCGCAAACATGCGGTTCACGGCCGCGCATTGGCCCAGGCCCAGGCCGAGGCTGTCAAGCAAGGCCAGGAATATGTCCAGGCCACCCTCATGGTGCTCCAAGCCAACCGCGACATCGAGGCCATCGACGACCTGCTAGCCCACTACGAGGAAGAGAAAGATGCATACGCTCAGGTCGAAGCCAAGTTCTATGATCGATACCTCCAGCTGCAGACCACGCTCGTCATTCAGCTGCAATATGCGGTCGATGCCTGTCGATTCTACACCCTGAAAGAACCCGCAGTCATCCTGGACTCACAGATGTCCGTGGACGATATAACCAACTGCATTGCAGATCTGCGGGGTGCAATGCAAGATGTAGATATTCAATATGCAAACGGATACACGCGTGGGTAGCATCCAGTTATATACCGCCTTTCAATTGGGTTATTATACGGTCGCAGCTAATCCGTATTGTCTTCGATTCAGCTACCATTCCTACCACATTTTCTGACGAGGTACGAGCCCGGCCCATGAAATTATTCAGTGGCTATCCGAGTAAAACTGACGAGAACACTTTGTAGTTGGCATCCAATTTTCCCGAGACGGTCATTGCCGGCCTGAAGAGCAGTGAGCAAGGGTATAGTGCTACGTTCACGCTATTGCCCATGCCAGGCGCCAACTACGACCCCGGCCCGGAAAACTACGCATACCCCTTCACAGGGGGATACCACTACCGGCTGAATGGGCTGGAGCCGCGCCTAACTGGTGTGAAACCGCTGCCCGACGCGGTGCACGATGGCCGCGCGTTTGTCAGGTTCCGCATCGAAACCTCCGGGACCTATTCGGATCTCGGGTATGACCCCGATACGAAGGAACCCAAGGTCTGGCATTTTGTCAGCAAGCTCCGACAGAACCGCTACGTCTACGAGATTGACGAGTCGGGCGCTTGGCTCCGCGACACGGAGCGAGCCCAGTACGATGACCACGAGCACGCGCAACCTCCGCCCTTCACACTCTGGAAGGTCACTCTTGAAAACCCCGAAGACCTAGATTTGAGTACACTGGAAAAGCTGGAGCTACACTGGGACGCATTCTACCGGCCGGTCTTCTCATCATGATTCCATGTGTTCGTCTCACTACCGTTGCCATCCTGTTCTCTGTGTACCAAGTCAAGATTTTCTGGTTACACAAACGGTATCATTTGTGTCTAAACACTGGAAAGACCCATCCAATCAATCTTACTGTTTGTATGCATCCAGGAAATCATTGACTGGGCAATTCAAATCAGCATCTGGCAGTCTTCTTCCCAAACAGAAAATAGAGTTGATGCATCGGGCCCTTGACATACCGTCTTTCTCCAGGGTTTTCCATTTTCGCAGAACGGTCGCTTCTACCAGGCCATCTAAAGGGTTATCATCCGGATCTAGGTGATCCTCGACGTACTTCAGCAGCACAGCTATATCGTCTGCAATAAGGCCTGCACCTCCTACTATCAGGTTAACGAGAGGCTCGATGCCCGCAGGACATGCCAACATCTTAACAGAACATACCAGCCATCTTCTGCACCTCCTGCAGTGAATCCTGCAAGTCATCGATCATGGCAAAATCCTCGAGCAGATTCTGATTTGGAAGTCAATCATAAGTAGACAGCCAGCCACTGCAACCCACCGGTCGAGATTGAAACCTACCTTGGTCCAATCCAGAGCCTCAAGGTCCATCTGGAGGTCCTCGGAATCGGATATCTCATCTTTCAAGATATCCGCCAAGGTCGTTCCCTGGAAAGGGGCAGCCAGTTGATGCACCTTGGTCTCACAATCCTCCGCATCCAGGCTGTAAGCTCGGAGATTCGAGCTCCAGCCGCCCGCCTGGTCTTTAAGGATGTCGATTTCGTACTTTCGATCGTTGATCTCGTTCTGGAGCTTGTCACGAAGGCTGTCGTTGTCGGGGTCTTGTCTCAATGCCTCCATGTCCTGGAATATCTTGTCTAATTCTCCCAGCGTGGGTAAGTTTCAGTTGTCTCTTGGGGCGGAGACACAAAACCGAACGTACCGTAATCGTCCGGCGCAGCAGAACAAAGTTTTAGGGCGGTGCTGCACACAGTGTCGGTATAGTTATATTGTCCCTTTCAGTAACAAAGAGGTGTGATTGTCAGTTTGTAAAATGGAAGTACGCTTGGGGACTGAGCTGCCCCATTGAACAACAGCAGCGATGCGATTTTTCAGCGTACATTGAGGTTATTAGCGACTTGCCGGACCTGTCTACTGTTAGTGAGGGAGGGAGGGAGGGGACGGCGTGGAATATGGATCGAGAGGAGAATGAATTCATGTAAATTACCGTCTGGAATTGAATAGGGATCGGCTGCAGATAAGACGGAAGCTGACAAGCTGTTAGCCAGGAAGGGGAGTGGAGAGCTTTTTGTCCGTGGAGTCTAGATAACACGCAAGTAAATGAATAATGTCTCAGAAAGGGACATACCACCAAGCTATAGGCTTTCTCTTCGAAGCCAGCTTGTTGCATCAGGCTGTCGCCAGAATCGGGCAGATTCTGATTCCTGATGCAGAGATCCCCCAGTTTCCGAAAGGAATCAAGCTTGCAAACAAACCCATCATTTACCAGCAGCTCGCGTGGGCTGAGGAAGTCTGCGTCGCGGGGCATTTCGAAGGGTGTCCTGCCTAGAGATTCTCGAGAGGTGTAGTAGTGTGTTCTACTGGATCTAGTGATGAAGAGCAAATTTTAAAACTGGAACTAAGAGCAGGAGGGTGCTTATACTTATAGTGTTACGACCCTGGCTAGCGGACTGCAAGGAAGTGACGACGCGATTCGTCCTGTGCTTGGCCATTAGGCAATCCTTGACAAGGCGCTTGCTTATTGGCCAGACGTACGGCATAACAAGGGTTCTGTTTCGTTCTGTTCTTGCGCTAATGCAGTGTGACGCTCGCTATTTCACGGCTCTTGTCTGACCTGCTAGGATGATGGGCTTAGCCAGGGTACGTAGCACCGATGCATGGTGCATCGAATTTGATAGATCAGATGTCTCGCCCAGGAATGGAAGTCGTAAGAGACGGCTGCAGGAGGAGGTCTGGCTGGGTACGGAGTATTCTTTACGGTCAACCTTGGGGCCGGGAGAGAAGTTATTGGCATGGGATCTCACACCCAGTTGGAACAGGCTGGATGCTGCTGCTACTGCTGCTTCTGCTACTGCTACTGGCACACGACCCAACGGGGCGTGGGCGCACGCGCAGCGCTTGAAAGCCTTCGGGTTTTTGCCGGATCTTGCCACACCGCGGTTTTGCTATTCGCAGGAACTTCTCCAAGGCTCGTACACGTATATCAGTGAGCGGGTGTGTGTCAGGCTGCAAGGAGCTGGTTGAACGGTTTAATTCTCGGAAGACGTGCAGGTTGCAAGAGGCATTTGGTATCGCAAGTCGATCTGACGAGCTCGTTGAAAGATTTAGGCGCTGCAAGAAGCATCAGATCGCAGGTCAATCTAACAAGCTCGTTGGAAGGTCTAAATATTGGGAGACGTACACTGCAAGAAGCATTAGATAAATTAGATCTCGTAAGTCAATCTAACGAGCTCGTTGAAATGTTTAAAGATCGGAACGTATAGGGGCAGCAAGAAGCATTAAATATTGCAAATTAGTTGACGAGCTCGTTGAACGGTTCAAATGTCGGAAAACGTACAGGCGTTCAAGAAGGATCGGATCCATCAGATATCGTGAGGAAATGCAATGAAGACAAGTTCTTGAGAATAAGATTATCTACCGCGATCTAATTTAATCAGTTGACGAGCCTGTTGAATGGTTTAAATGTCGCAAAACGTACAGGCGCTGCAAGAAGTATCAGATCGCAGGGTCAATGTAACGAACTCGTTGAAAAGGCTTAAATCTGGGAAGACGTATAAGTATTACATATCGCGAGTCGATCTGATGAGCTCGTTGAAAAAGCTTAAATCTCGGGAGACGTACAGTCATCTGACGTCGCGGGTCAATCTGACGAGCTTGTTGAAACGTTCGAATTTTGGACGTGCAGGCTGCAAAAAGCATCAGATAACACAAGTTAATCTGACGAGCTCGTTGAAAAGGCAGGAAATTCGGAAGACGTACAGGCATCTGATATCGCAGGTCGATCAGACGAGCTCTTTGAAGATTCAAATGTCGGAAGAAGTACAGGTGCTTTCGAAGCATTATATATCACAAGTTGTTGATAACCAGACTATTAGCCGCTATCTAATTCAGTTTGCTAACAAGCTCGTCAAAAGGTTTAAATATCGGATAATGTACAGGCGGGATCCAGCAGACATGTTAAGTCAATTGAACCAAGACGATGAAGATGTTCAGGAAACGATTATCTTGGCCACACGTCAGGATTCCGATCAGGAAGACGGCCACGGTAATACCGGCCGGGAGACGGAAAAGTCGACGATGATCATCATAATGATGCCGCTGCTGCTGATGATGATGGAGAGGTCGGCAGAGTGGAAAAATCGGCACTCAGTAGGGAGAAGAGTCAGCTGCTGATGATGCTGCTACGCTGCTGCTGATGACGATGATGATGATGTTGCTGCTTCTGATGATGCCGTTGCTTCTAATGATGATGGAGCGGTCGGCAGAAGGGAAAAGTCAGCTGCTGATGGTGATGATGATGGCGCTGCTGCTGTTAACACTTTGGAGAGGGAAAAAGTTAGCACTCACGAGAGAGAAGAGTCAGCTGATGATGATGCTACTGCTGCTGCTGCTGTCGATGCCCCCGACGCCGCTGATGATGATGGTGCCACTGATGATGCCGCCGCCGCTGCTGCCGCTGCTGATGCTGCCCACGAAATAACAGCAGCGCCCAAGGTGCAATAGTGCTAGCAGCGCTTGCTCGGTTGGGTGACCAGTGGGCAATACGGGGCTGGTACATAACATAAATGTAACACAACAATAACACAGCATAACAACCAGGGCATAAGATAGGATATTTCCTGGAGCAAAAGATACGGAAGTTCGCGGCGTATATAATGCAAGAAGAGGTAGCGTCTTAAACAGAAGTCTTGTTTTATAAACTGCCAAAAACCTGCTTGGCAGGAATTGAGCCAGCAGAGGGGGGCTTACAAGCAACATGCAACATGCAGCACAGCATAACCAGCAACGCTCTAACCAGCGCATCAGACAAAATAATACCAAGCGCAAAAGATACACAAGAGCCCAGCGCACAAGGCATACTTAGAAGCAGGGCACGAAACAAAACAATTGGTGCGTAATGTACGAAAAACCTACTTGGTCAGCAATTCAGCGATCCGGGGCTTACAAGCAAGGCAACACAGCAAAACCAGCAACACCACTACAGTAACACAACGAGACAAGACTAAACGTGATGTAAACGATGCTCAAAAGTCTACAGTATATAATCAAATAAAAAGCAAGGCATAAAACAAAACAACAACCGTATAATTAGCCAAAAAGCCGCGCCAATAACTACAACTCAGCCACCAGCGCACTAACCGGCAAAAAGCATGGCGGAAAAGACCCGCAGAGACGTACAAGCATTACATATCGCAAGTTACTCTGACGAGGTCGTTGAAAAGGCTCCAATCTCGGAAGAAGTATAGGTATTAAATATCGCAGGTCGATCGAGCGAGCTCGTTCAAAAGGTTTAAATCGAGGAACGTACAGGCTGCGAGAGGTATGCGCTATCGCCAGTTAATCTGACGAGCTCGCTGAAAAGGTTTCAATCTCGGAACGTGCAGGCGCTGCGAGAAGCATTAGATTGCGGGTCGATCTGACGACCTTGTTGAAAGGCACAAATCTCGGGACACGTACAGGCATCTAATATGACAGGTTAATCTAACAAGCTCGCTCAAAGGTTCAAATATCGGAAGACGTACAGGCATTTGACATTGCAGGTAAATCTAACGAGCTTGTTCCAAGGTTTCATTCTCGGAATACGTACAGGCGCTATCGAAGCATCGGATCGCAGCTTAATCTAACGAGCTTGTTGAAAGGCTCAAATCTCGGAAGAAGTATATGTATCAAACATCGCAGGTCGATCTGATGAGCTCGTTCAAGAGGCTCAAATTTCGGAACGTGTAGGCTGCAAGAACTATCAGATATCGCAGGTCAATCTGACGAGCTTGTTGAAAGGCTCAAACCTGGGGAGATGTACAGGCATCTAATATCGCACGTTAATCTAACGAGCTTGTTAAGAGGCTTAAATCAAGGAAGATGTAAAGGCATAAATTACCGCAAGCGAATCTAACGAAGATGTTGAAAAGTCTCAATTCTCGGAGGACGTACAGGCCTCTAATATCGCAAGTTAATCTGAGGAGCTCGTTGAAAGGTCTAAATGTCAGAAGACATACAAGCTGAAAGAAGCGTCAGGTATTCCAAGTCAGTTGACGAGCTCGTTGAAATGTTCGAATGTCGGACAACGTACAGGCTGCAACAAGAATTAGGTGTTGCAAGTTAGTTAACGAGCTTATTGAAAAGGCTCAAATGTCGGAAGACATACAGGAATGTGATATTGCAGGTCAATCTGAAGAGCTCGTTGATAGGTTCAAATGTCGGATGATGTACAGGCGGTGCAAGAAGATCGGATTTCATCAGATATCGCGAGACAATCTGACAAAGACAGTGAAGAGGTTTAAACTTCGGAAGAAGTACACTGTAAGAAGCATTAGACATGGCAAGTCGATCTGACTAAGACAATGAAGATGTTCAAAAAACGATTATCGTAGCCACAGGTCAGGATTCCGGGCACGATAGTAGTGGTCGGGAGGGGGAAACGTTGGATGATAATGATGATGATGCTGCTGATGAAGCCGCTGCTGCTAATGATAGAGTGGTCGGCAGAGGAGAAAAGTCAGCTGATGATGCTGATGGTCCCGCTGCTGATGATGATTTCACTGCTGCTGTCAGCACTTGTGAGAAGGGAGAAGTAAGCACTTCGGAGGCGGAAGAGTCATCTGTAATGATGATGATGCCGCTGCCGCCGATGATGCCGCTGCTGCTGATGATGATGATAATGATAGCCACAGGTCAGGATTCTGATCAGGAATGTGGTTAGGAAGACGGTCGCGGTAGTAGCGGTCGGGAGGGGAAAAGTTAGTTGATGATAATGATGCCGCTGCTGATGATAATGATGCCGCTGCTGATGATAATGATGATGCTGCTGCTGCTGCTGATGGTGCCGCTGCTGATGGTGCCGCTGCTGATGGTGCCGCCGGTGAATAATGCTGTTGCCCACGCAAGTACAACAGGGCCCAAGGTGCAATAAAGCAGGGCTTGCTCTGTCGGTGGACCAGCGAGCGATACGGGGCTATCACAAGAGTAACATAGCACAATAATCAGCGCACCAGATAGGACAATGCATAGTGCAAAAGATGCAACGAATCGCGACGTATATAATAAAAGAAGAGGAAGCGCCCTGAATAAAACACCTGGTGAACAATCTACGAAAATCCCGCTCGGTCGGGAATCCAGCTATCAAGGGCTTGCATGCAACATGCAACATATCACACACAGCAACACCATAGCCAGCTCACCAGATAAAACCAAATCTAGTGCAAAAGATGCACAAAAGCCCAGCGCATATAATTGAATAAAAAGCAGAGCGCGAAACGAAACGACTAGCGTACAATCTGCCAGAAACCAGCTCCACGCTAATAGCCACAACTCGGGCACCAGCGCACCAACCGGCACGAAACTTGACGCAAACGATGCAGAAACTCCCGGCGCAAACGATGTAGTAAACAAAATTGCAAAAAAAAAAAACTTCCCAGTGCGCCAGTCGACTCTGCGGTGGGCAGCGCACAAAACTACCGGCGGGATGGGTGGTTTTTTGGTCGGGTTGTGAGCAGAAAAAGGAGAAGGCTTGGAGCCGGAAAAGGAGGAGGACTGTGCGCGGTCTTTTTGAGACCAAGACTACGTTCTTTTAGTTATTACTCCGTGCTGTAAGTAGAGTAAAAACTAAGAGGACGACGTCCTAGTCTTAACAGACGATGAAAGGGCTCACATCTCAAAAGACGTCTAGGCATCAGATATCGCAAGTCAACCTGACGAGCTCGTTGAAAGACTCACATCCGCAAGACGTACATGTTGCAAGGGGCTCATTAAAGGGTTCAAATCGCAAATGACGTACGTACAGCCTGCAAGAAGCATTGGATATCGCGGGCCAATCTAATAAGCTTGTTGGAAGGCTCAAATCTCGGAAGACGCACAGGCGCTGCAAAAAGCATCGGATATCGCAGGTCAAACTGACGAGCTTGTTCAGAGGCTCAAGTCTCGGAAGACGCACAAGCTGCGAGAAGAAGTAGGCATTGCAATTCAATTCGTTCAAGGGTTCAATTCTCGGAAGACGTACAGGCGCTGCAAGAGGCAATCCGGTATCGCAAGTCAGCTGACGATATGGCCAAAAAGGTTCAAATCTCGGAAGACGTACACTGCAAGAAGCATCAGATATGGCAAGCCAGTTGACGAGCTCGTGGAATAGTACAGGTGTTTAACAAGCATCAGATCCATCAGATGACGAAAGTCATATCTAACGAGCTTGTTGAAAAGTGTAAATATCGGACGACGTATAGGCGGCAACAAGTATCAGGTATTGCAAGACAGTTCACGAGCTCGCTAAAAAGTTCGAATGTCGGAAGACGTACAGGCGCCGCAGCAAGCATCAGATCGCAGGGTCAATCTAACAAGCTCGCTGAAAAGGTTCGATTTTCGGAAGACGTGTAGGCATCTGATATTGTACTTTAATCTGATGAGCTCGTTCAAAGGTTCAATTCTCGGATGACGCACAGGCATACAACATCGCAGGTCGGTTTGATGAGCTTGTTGAAAGGCTCAAATCTCGGAAGACGTACAGGCTGCAAAAGGCATTCGATATCGCAAGTTGATCTGATGTGCTTGCTGAAAAGGGTTAAATCTCGGGAGACGTATAAGCATTATATATCGCAAGTGGATCTGACGAGCTCGTTGAAAAAACTCAAATCTAGGAAGACGTACAGGCATCTGATATCGCAGGTTAATCCGATGAGCTCGTTGAAAAGGCTTAAATCTCAGAATGTACAAGCGTTCTCGAAACATACATATGGCAAGTCGATCTGACGAGTTTGTTGAAAAGGCTCGGATCTCGGAGGACGTACGGATGCCGCATGAAGCATCAGACATCGCAGGTCAATCTGACGAGCTTGTTGTACAGGCTCAAATCTCGGAACGTACAGGCTATGCAAGAAGCATCTGATATCGCCCGACAGGATTCCACTCAGGAAGACGGTTACTATAGGAGCGGCGCTGCTGCTGCTGTTGATGCCACTGCTGGTGATGATGCCGCTGTTGTTGGTGATGATGATGATGTTGATGATGAAGGCCACAGGTCAGGATTCTGGTCGCGATAGTAGCGGTCGGGAAGGAAAGAGCCAACTGATGATGATGCCACTGCTGCTGCTAATGATGAAGGCCACAGGTCAGGATCCCGGTCACAATAGTAGCGGTCGGGGGGGGGGGGGGGGGAAGTCACCTGATATAAATGATGCTGCTGCTGATGATGCCGCTGGTGGTGGTGGTGGTGATGCCGTTGCCGGTGATGATGATGGCTACAGGCCAATATTCCGGCCAGGATTGCCGGTCACGATAGTAGCGCTCGGTCGGGAGAATCGTCAAATGATGCTGCTGCTGCTGATGAGGGTGTTGCTGCTGCAGACGATGATGATGCCGTTGCTGGTGATGAGGATGTTGCTGCCCACGCAAGAAATACTGCTGCTGCCGCCGCTGACGATGATGCCGATGATGATGATGCCGCTACTGCTGAGTATAATGATGATGCCGCTGCCGCTGCCGCTGCTGTTGCTGCTGATGACGATGCTGCTGCTGCTGCTAATGACCACAGGTCAAGCTTCCGGTCAGGATTCTGGTCACGATAGCAGCGGCCAGGAGGGGAAAAGTCAGCCGATGATGAAGATGGTGATGCCGCTGCTGCTGATGATGCCGATGATGATGATGCCGCCGCTGCTGCTGGTGATGATGCCACCGCGCTGATGATGATAATGCCGTTGTGCTGACGATGATGGAGCGGTCGGCAGAGGGGAAAAAGTCGGCACTCGGGAGTGAGGAAAAGTCGACAGAGAGGGGAAAAGTCAGCACTGATGAGGGGGAAATGATGATAATACCGCTTCTGATGATGATGATGATGATGATGATGATGATGCTGCCGTTGATAATGTCATTGCTGCTGCTGCTGGTGATGATGCTGCCTATGCAAGAACAGCAGCGCCCGAGGTGCAAAAAAATCAGGCTTGGTCGGGGTCGGTAAGTAACACAGGAAGGGGTAGCACAACCACAGCACAGCAACCAGCGCACCAGATACAGAGAAAGCTAGCGCAAAAGATGCAGAAAATTGCAGCGCATATAATAAAACAAGAATTATCGCCTTAAATGCAGCATGTGGTGCACAAACTGCCAGAAACCGTGCTTGGTCCTGGTCAGGGGCTTTCTTGTACGCAATATACAGCATGCAACACAGCACAACTAGCAACACTACAACCAGCACACCGTACAGAGCAAAACCCAGCGCAAAAGATGCTCAAGAGCCCAGCGCACAAGGTGCAATAGAAATCAGAGCACAAGGCAAATTATTTGGTGGCAATCTACGAAAAACCTGCCTGGTCAGGAACGCAGCGATAGGGGGGCTACAGCCGCACCAATACAACACAGCACAACATTCATACCACGAGACAAGCCCAAACCTTGTGCAAAAGATGCACAGAGGTCCAAAGTATATAGATAAATAAAAATCAGGGCGCGGAGCAAAACTATCTGGCGTGCAATGGGCCAAAAACTACCTTGCACGCCAGCAGCCACAACTCGGCCACCAGCGCACGCAGCACGCCCAAACCTGGCGCAAAAGACTCGCAAGAACGCAGGGACTACGATGCAGCCAAAAGAAAGCTGCTCCCGGGGCTCCCGGGGCTCCCGGCAACTCTGCGGCGGGCAGCGCACAAAATGCCGGCGGGATGGGTGGTTTTTCGCTCGCGTTGTGAGAAAAAGGAGAAGAACTGGTGGCGGAAAAGGGAACAGACTGTGGGCCGTCTCCCTTTACTAGGATGGAGACCTTGCAGTTACTACTATACTAGAGAGAGTATTAACTATAAGAGACGTAGTCCTAGTAAAGGGAGACGGCCCACAGCCTGTTCCCTTTTCCGCCACCAGTTCTTCTCCTTTTTCTCACAACGCGAGCGAAAAACCACCCATCCCGCCGGCATTTTGTGCGCTGCCCGCCGCAGAGTTGCCGGGAGCCCCGGGAGCCCCGGGAGTGCCCGCAGCGCTTGTATTATTTTTACTGCATTGCGTGCGCGGCGTCTTTGCGAGTCGTTTGCGCCAGGTTTCGTGCCGGGTGGTGCGCTGGGCGACGAGTTGCGTGCGAGTCGTTTGCGCCAGGTTTCGTGCCGGGTGGTGCGCTGGGCGACGAGTTGCGTGCGAGCCCCTATTGTTGGCTGAACCGGGACCGCATACACAGGCCAGCGCCCCCTTGCTGTCATCCGAGTACACATATACATATACAAGCCGTGCCAAAAGCCTCGCAAGAGGTCCTGTAAGAACCGGCAAAATCCGCACGGCTTCGCCGCCCTCTGCGCGGGTGATAACGCCGGGTTGGGGCACGCGGCGGTGGCAGTGGCAGTGGCAGTCAGTAAAAGAATACTTGTCTACGTTTACCAAGGCATATATAAGCAATCACTACCGGGACCTTGTGACCATGTGGCAGCTGCATACGAATTTCCTCATGTCCATGGAACTCTACGTGATACCGGGTGAGGGCGACAGTATTAGTGCCCCGGGCACAGGCTCACTGTAGGAAGCATAGACAGGGGCTTCGGGTGACGAGGGTATCGATACTTGAAGGTGAAGCAAAACAATGTGCAAGACAGTTCAATTCATCTGATCATATCTAAGAGAGAAGAAAAAGAAGAAGAAGAAGATTGCCCCCGAGCGCGCCGTATCCCTTTGAGTGCGCGGAGGTGCAGTGAGCCAGGCGGACCCACCACAGTACAGGTACGAGCGCGGTACCTCACTTGGTGCTCACAACGCGGCGTATGCAATGTAGCTGTCTGTACTCCGTACACAGGAAGTTTGCCGGTACTTGTATTATCGTGAGATGTGCTGGTAAACAGATGTAGCCTTAGTAGCGACTTGTCTTGATTGGCCGCATAATGGGTCTGCCTGCTCCGCTGCACCTTCGCGCACGCAAAGGCATACCCGCCGCGCGGAAGGAAGACCAGCCATTTACGCGCATTAGAGCTGCAAGGGAGTTTATGCAATCGGCGTTGTATTTTGTTGCCAGTCGGCTAGCTCGAATACGCGCCGCCAGACACGTCTTTAGCACGTCAACAAAAAGAAAGGCGGGGCGGGACGCCCAGGCGGCGATCACGTCTCCACGTACTAGAGTGGCGGGGCCCCGTGATTTCGGCGAGGAGGGGGGGGCAGACATCTTGCACGTAAGGCTCCATCACCACTCGATTGAGCCCTCCTCGCTATGGCTCATACTCGAGCGCAGTCGGCCGCCCAGCAGGGCCGCGTATCGCCGGCGCCCAAAAATCAAGGTTGGTGCTTCATGAGGCGCTCAGCATTGCAGTCACTAGTCACTTACGATACAAAGGTGACCAACCCCGCGGCATTCGAAAACCTCTGAAGTCGGCACGACCCCGAAAGCGTCAAACTCTTGATCAAGAACCAGACTCCCCTCAGAAGCGGCCGCGTCAATCGTCTCCATATCCATTCGTGCCGCAGAGCCCAGAAAATCCCAGTGATAGTCAGGACAATGGCGCATCATTCAACCCAATCCAATATTGGGCTAGAGAAGGGCAGTGGCCACGACAATACTTTGAACCCGGGCTGGAGTATTTACGCGCACGAAAAAAGTCCGCCCCGTCTCTCGGCCGTAAACGATCGAGCTCTGCCACGTCGTCGACTCCCAGCGATCAACGTCCAAGAGAAGAGAAGAGCGCGCCGTACCGAGATCCCTGTTACGAGACTCTCCTGGGGACTAAAGGCAGTTTCATGGGAACGTCGAGACTTGGTATTACGAGCGCAAGCAAGGCTCTTTCCGCGACACTGCTTCAAACACAACAGGCCATTCCGATGGACTCTCTGTTTCATGATGACCGTTTCGAAGCCACGTGCCAAAAGATCCAAAACAAGAACGAGGCCCGGGTTATTCAAGATATTTCCCGGCTTCTCGTTCCTTCGGCCGAGAGCCTCGCCACACGTGGTGCCGAGCACTTTGATGTGTTGGTAGAGAGTGTCAATGAAGGTTGGAACAACTCGGTTCCTGTAACGAGCACCCGCCCACAGCCCGACTATTCAGTGGGCTTCGCGCGAGAGGCCTTCAGCCAAGATCAGCTGGCTAGGCTGTCGCCTTTCATTGGCGACTTTATCAGTGGCGATCAGTCCTATTTTATGGCCACATACTACATGTACTTTCCATTCCTCACATGCGAAGTCAAGTGCGGTGCCGCCGCGTTGGACGTGGCCGATCGTCAGAACGCTCATAGCATGACTTTGGCCGTGAGGGCTGTCACGGAGCTCTTCTCTGCTGCTAAACGCGAAGATGAGGTGAACCGACAGATCTTGGCTTTCTCCATCTCACATAACTATAGCTTAGTGCGAATTTACGGTCACTATCCTGTGATAGATGGAAAGGACACCAAGTATTATCGCCATCTGATCTGTACTTTTGACCTTAGGGATCTAGGTGGGAAGGAGAAATGGACAACGTATCGTTTCACGAAGAATGTATATGACTTGTGGATGCCCTCTCATTTCGCGAGGATATGCTCGGCCATCGACCAGCTACCGTTGAACTTGAATTTCGATGATCCGTCATTGCCATTGACTGGACTCTCGCAAGACTTGCAGAGTCATCATATAGCTCTGTCTGATGCGGACGGTACTTCGCTTTCAACAGAGGGAGGGGGTCAAGCTGGCCACATCAAAAATGAAAATGTGACACCAAGTACGTCGCACACGAGTCCGGTCACAGCCAAAAAATTAAAGGGTGAGAAATAAGTGTTGGGATCCCTCTGAAGGGCATCGTGACCCTTCTATGTAGTCCTTCGGCGAACGGAACACTCCCTTCTTCCACTATCGTACGAATCTAGCTAATACGAGGCATCGGGACCTTCCGAAGGTGCCACTCCAACCAATCTCAACAGAAGCTCCACCCTAATAGCGTGAATAATGCATTTTATATAGCCTGTGACACTAGATTTTGTGTATCTTGGATCAATAGGCTTTGTGAATCTCACCCCTTATATAAGCATAACATTTCCAGTCATCGCTAAAAAGGCTGAAATGTGGCATGAGATGATTGGGTGTATTATGAAATAGTGAAAGCTGACTGACCAAGTTTATGCGCAGCATTTGTGCGTCTCCACGACTCGTTATGAGGGCGTATTTGCGCCTTAGTCTTAGTCATGTCTTGCTAGAAGGGGAGGGCGAGACCCACAACTTTGCCTCTCATTCGGCCAAGCGCATACTAGTAGTATACTCTAGATGTGGTGGATGGAACTCAGGAACGGGCCTGCATGCGCGCGTGACTCGTAAACTGCGTGCATGTGTCGTAATTTTAATACCGCGTTTTTGCATTCAACATCCAACTGCACCATTCAAGACGGCAAGTATAATGAGCAAGCCGTATGCCAATTCTTTACAATTGGGTTTCTCATGCTAAATGTGTCCAGCCAGACCCAGCATACTGTGTCAAAGTCAGGAGATCCAGTCCAATGACATTGGTTTCTCAAACAGAAATAGCACTTGGTGACAGCCAGATCTTGGTGGATTCTTGGTGGGGCCAGTGTGAAACCCAAAAGGGGAGCTCGTTTAGGATATAAAGTACCTGGGACGAATTCAAATTTACCAAGGATACGGAAGACAAGGAAGAGAGTCCAGTGCGCATTAATCTTTATAGTAAGGTTGTCCTAGTAACTTTAAATTTCGTGCTCTTCTCCATGCGCATAGCGGAAAGAAACAGTCAGAGATTTCAAGATTATAAAGAAGCTCGCTTATGCTTATACAGCGGAAAAAATTTCGCGAGCCATCCTTGGGACAAATTTACCCGAAGAGTCTGTAGATGGATGCTACTACTACTATTATTATTATTGTAGTTTTTCACTGTTCGTTCCATCAAGTCAATCGTAAAGTTCGCGGATCCTGGTCCCTGTTCCGTGGTTCCGTGTAGAGCCAGCCATTTGCCGAGCAATTCGCATCGCGCATTATTGAGTGAACGCGCACGAGTCATGACGTCATTTGGATTATACGAAGAACAGACACATTGACTTCAAGCTCTTAAATATCATCAGGCCTCTAACCAAACAAGCATGCGTTTTCTGACCATCAAGCTTCCTTCTTCTGCTTGCTAGAGCACCACACTCTCTTTAACACTCTTTTTTTTTTTCTTTCTTTCTTCACAGTTGCACCCCACCCTCCCACAAAAGAAGACATTTACTTCAATCAGATCGATCCAGATATCATGGTTTGCCCGCGCTGGCCGCCAGCCCTCGCGGTCGGCATCTTGCTGGGAGCAACGTCGACATGGGCGGCCACGTCAAACGCGGCCACATCCATGTCAACTGTAAGAGGCGCCGCCCTCATGCTGGAATGTGAAAGCAGCCAAGCGTGCGGGTCGATTTCCAAGACCATCATGGAGAAGGGCAGGACAATAAGACATACCTTCAAGTCCGATGTTTTCATTGGCCTTTCAGTGCAGCTGCCAGAGACAAAGAGTGAAGAGCATGACTTGGAAGCTATACTGGCGCAGTCAAAGGGCATCAAGGACAAGTGGACGGTGCAGAAAGTGAATAGTTCGCCGGCGGAAAAGGAAGAGGAGCAGCCAGAGATTGGGCTGCAAAATATTCAAGAGAAACCCGAGAAAGAAACGAAAAACCGACCGGGGCAAAATCTAAACGCACAGAAGCAGCGAAAAGGCCGCCTAACCCGTCGCAAGAACATCGACCACTGGGACCATATCATGACACAGGTTGACAAGCTGCACAAAGAAGGATTTACCGGCAAAGGCATTAAGATTGCTGTTGTTGACACTGGTGTATGTCCCTTATCACTTTTTTTATACCACACTTGTGCCCCTACCCTACGTTCTTGAGAGGGGTGGGATCGATTTTATTTCTGTGCTAATAAATTTCATTATTTAGGCCAACTATAAAGTTAAGGCGCTGGGTGGCTGTTTTGGCAAAGGCTGTAAAGTCGCCTTTGGAGCAAATCTTTCTGGAGAGGGAGATGAAAATGATCCTATAGATTGTATTGGTCATGGCACCCAGGTTGCTAGCGTTTTGGGTGGCTATGATGACGAGGAGGGCTTCGTGGGTGCGGCACCCAATGCAACCCTTATGATATACCGCGTGCATACTTGCAAGGCAGATGCACTAACAGAGGATACCTTGGTGGCTGGCTTCCTTAGGGCGAAAGAAGATGGCGCTCAAATCATCGTCTCATCAAGCGGCTTCTCGGGATATAGTTGGGGCCAATCTCATGCTGCTGCAATAGTTTCTCGCATCGTTGCTTCAGGGGTGCCTTGCATTGTTGGCTTGGGTAACTCCAAAAGAAGAGGGCTCTTTGGCGCCACGAACCCGGCCGTTGGCAGAGGCGTCACAGCTGTGAATACGATCAGCAGCAGCTTCTATTTTCCAGGGCTTGCTTCGTCATTTGGCCCAACGTGGGAACTAGACATTAAACCCCAAGTGAGCGCACCCGGTCAATCAATTCGTGTGGCAACCCAGAACGGGGACTATGCTTTCACATCTGGCACCTCTTTTGCCGGGCCTCTTGTCGCGGGTGTCTTTGCCCTTGTGGCTGAGGCACGGGGCACCTTTGATCCCGTACTATTGAATAGTCTCCTTATATCGACAGCGGAACCAGTAAAAGAGCCTAGCAACGATTACCTTTCCACCGTTGCACAGCAAGGAGGTGGCGTTGTTAAAGCCTGGGAGGCTGCGCATGCGACCACCTATACTGAGCCCAGTATGTTGGCTTTTAACGATACAGAACACCGCGTCAGGTCTATTAGCCTACGCATTAACAATACTGCCAAGACTGAGGTGACATACCGGCTGTCCAACGTTGCCGCCGGTACTCTTGGCTTCAGTTTTGAGCCCGAGATTTTGGAAAATGGTGGGGACCGCATTAACGTCACGGCCAACGTCAAGATGAGCCAGGATTCACTGACAATTGGCCCTGGCCAATCCGCTACCGTCGACGTGTCGGCCGCTGACCCCGAAGGCCTTGATTCTTCTGGACAACTAGCTGTGTGGTCTGGTTGGATCAAGATGGAAGGATCCGACGGCAAGAACTTGACAGTTCCTTATCTTGGTCTCGGCGGCAGCCTTAAATCAGCTCCTATCCTTCAAGACGCCGCTTACGGTCCAGGCGATACAGGCTTGGACAATTCGGATGCAAAGGTACACGTTATATTTCCTGACCCTCCCAATGGACAAAAGCCTGGCCCATCTGGAGGGATAAAAGAGCCCCAGAATGCACATCGACTCAAAAGTATTCGTCCATTTGCTTCTAGAATCTATGTCGGGACTCCAGAGTTGCGTGTTATTATTGTGCCGTTTGACATTTGCCCCTCTGCTCCCGCCGTTCAAGGGACCACCACATCAAATAGGCCAAAGCCAAATCCATCAGAGGCGGCCTGTGTCCCCAAATCTATGCTCACCGAGTCCTTTGGTCTTCGATCTATTGGTCAGCTGCCTGGGTTTCCAAAGAAGTGGACATCATTCGGCGACTCGCTAAATATAAAATGGGATGGCTCCTTTGGCGCCGGCGAATACGTCCCTCCTGGCCGGTACAAGCTGATTGCCCAGGCTCTGACCATTTTTGGAAACGCCACTAGTGAGGATGATTGGCAGCATATTGAAACAATCGTCACAAACGTCATGTACGAGCACAATATCATGACCAAGAAAGGAGATAACAATACGAAACCGCCCAACGCAGGTGAAAAGGTGGAGCGGCCCCAAAATGAGGCGGCGCAATAGAAAGAACAACAAGAAGCCAAGCCTTTATTATCGTATGGACAGAAGTTACTGAGCTTGGCTCAAGAAAGAATGGTGTTGAGATTAGAGTGGCACCTTTCGGAAATGACTGATGCTTCATATTAGCTAGATTCGTACGATAGTGGAAGAAGGTGGCACGATGCCAAGGGAATGTAGGCTTAAGGCCACTAAATTCAAGGGATTGTTCCGTTCGCTGAAGGACTATATAGAAGGGTCACGATGCCCTTCAGAGGGGGCATCAATCAAGTCAAAAAAATCATCTATCAATATCACTGCTCATACGGTTTAACATACTCAAATTCATCTATTCCGGCTATTCCTGCCCATGTCCACTGTTGCAAATTGCGCTCCTTCTCCTACTTATGAAGGCACATAACGCAACAAATGGGCTGAGTGCTAACCTTTGCCTCCCTCTTTGCATCCCACTTGTCAATGCAACGAGCTCATTAAAAGGCTCAGATCTCAGAACACGTACAGGCATGAAATACCGAGAGTCGATCTAGCAAAGACGTTGAAAAGGCTTAAATCCCGGAAGACGTACAGGCTGCAACGAGCTCGTTGAAGGGTCTCAATCTTAGGAGACGTATAGGCTATAGGAGACGTCAGATATCGCAAGTCAATACAACGAGCTTGTTGAAAGACTCAAATAGCGCAAGAGGTACAGGCGTTTTTGAAGCGTCAGTCATGGCAAGAAGCAACAGATATCCAGTCAATTTAACGAGCTCGCTAAAAGGCTCAAATCTCGGAATACTTACAGGCTGCAAGGAGCTTGTTGAACGGTTTACATCTCGGAAGATGTGTAGGTTGCAAGAGGTATTCAATGTCGCAGGTCGATCTGACGGGCTCGCTGTAAATATTCAAATCTCGGAACGTACAGGCTACAAAAAGCATCAGGCGTCGCGGGTTGGTCGGTAGGCTTATTAGGAGGCTTGAGTAGCAAAAGGCGTGTGGGCGTGAAATACCGCATGTCGATTTGACGAAGACGCTGGAAAGGCTTAACCCCCGGAAGATGTACAGGCTGCAAGGATCTCGTTGAAAGGTTTAAAGCTCGGAAGAGGTATGGGCTGCAAGAGGCATTCGATATCGCAAGTCGATCTGACGAGCTCGCTAGAATATTCAATTCTCGGAACGTGCAGGCGCTGCAAGAAGCATTGAATCCATCAGATATCGTGAGGCAATCTAGACAAGACGATTTCTATGACGATAGGATTGTTAGCCGCGATTTAATTCAGTCAGTTGACGAGCTTATTAAAAGGTTCAAATCTCGGAAGACGCACAGGCATTTGATATCGCTGGTCAATCTGACGAGCTCGTTCCTCGTTCACAGCTTCAATTCATGGAAGACGTACAGGCGCTACCTAAGCATTAGACATGGTAGGTCACGGTTCAGTTCTCGGAAAACGTACATACATCGGACATCGCAGGTCAATCTGGCGAGCTTGTTGAAAGGCTCAAATCTCGAATAACGTAAAGGCGTTTTCGAGGCGTCAGACATGGCAAGAAGCAACAGATGTCAAGTCAATCTAACGAGCTCGTTAAAAGACTTCAATTCCGCAAGAGGTATAGGCATTTTCGAAGCATCGGATATCGCAAGTCGATCTGACCAAGACGTTGAAAGGCTCAAATCTCGGAACACGTACGGGCTGCAAGGCGCTCGTGGAAGAGATTACATCTCGGCAGACATATGGGCTGCAAGAAGCATTAGACATTGCAATTTAATCTGACGAGCTTGTTGGAAGGCTCAAATCTCGGATGACGTACAAGCATGAAATACCGCAAGTCGATCTGATGAAGACGTTGGAAAATTTCAATCTCGCAAGACGTACAGGCAGCAAGGAGCTCGACAAGAGGCTCAAATATTGCAATAGTATAGGCTGCAAGAAGCATTTGATATCGGAAGTCGGTTTGACGAGCTCGCTGAAAAGGTTCAAATCTCGAAACATACAGGCTGCAAGAAGCATAAGATGTTGCAGGTCAGTTAACGAGCTTGTTAAAAGGTCTAAATCCCGCAAGACGTACAGGTTGGCAGAAGCATCAGATATCGCAAGTTAATCGAACGAGCTCAAATCTCGGAAACCGTACAAGTATAAAATACCGCAAGTCGATCTGACGAAGACGTTGAAAGGTCCAATTTTCGAAACACGTACGGGCTGAATGGGTATCTTTGAAAGGCTCAAATATGGGAAGATACGCAGGCGTTTTCGAAGCGTAAGATATCGCAAGAAATATTAGATATCGCAAGTCAATCCAACGAGCTCGCTGAAAAGGCTCAAATCTCGGAAGGCGTAAAGGCTGCAAGGAGCTCGTTGAAAGGTTTTAATCTCGGAAGACGTGCAGGTTGCAAGAGGTATTTGATATCGCAAGTTGATCTGACGAGCTTGTTGAAAGGTCTAGATCTCGCAAGACGTATAGGCTGAGTAGATATCGCAAGTTAGTTGACGAGCTTATTGAAACGTTCAAGTGTTGGACAACGTACAGAATGCCAGAAACATTATATCCATAAGATATTGCAAGTTAATCTGACGAGCTCGTGGAAACGTTCGCATGTCGGACACCGTAGAGACTGCAAGAAGCATCAGGCATTGCAAGTCAGTTAACGAGCTCGTTCAAAGGTTCAAACGTCGGAGGACATACAGGCTGCAAGAAGCATCAGGTCTCGCAAATGAATCCGAAGACGATAAAAGTGTTCAAGATACAATTATCGTCGCCAAGGTCAAGATTCCAGCCAGGAAGACGGTTACGAAGGGGGCGGCGCTGCTGCTGGTGATGATGCCGCTGCTGGTGTTGCTGATGGTGAGGATGATTCCGCTGCTGCCGCCGGTCATGCCGTTGATGGTGATGAGAATGTTGCTGCCCACGCAAGAAATGTCGCTGCTGCTATTGATGATGATGACGATGCCGCGGCCACTGGTGCTGATGGTAATGATGATGCCGCTGGTGCTGATGATGGTGATGGCCACAGGCCAATTTTCCGGTCAGGATTCCCGGCCATGATAGTAGCGGTCGGTCGAATGATGCTGCTGCCGCTGATGATGATGTGCTGCCCACGCAAGAAATGTCGCTGCTGCTTGCTGCCGATGATGATGATGCCGTTGCTGCTGATGAGGATGTTCTGCCCACGTAAGAAATGTTGCTGCTGCTGGTGATGCCGCCGCCGCTGTTGCTGATAATGAGGATGCTTCCGCTGCTGCTGCTGGTGATGCCGCTGCTGGTGAGGATGTTGCTGCCCACGCAAGAAATGCCACTGCGGTTGATGATGATGATGTCGCTTCTGCTGACAATGATGATGGCCACAGGTCACGATTCCGGTCCGGATTCTGGTCACGACAGTATCGGTCGGGAGGGGGAAAGTCAGATGCTGCTGCTGTCAGCACTTGGTAGAGAGGAAAATTTGGCACTCTGGACAAGGGAAAAGTCAGCATTCGGGAGAGAGGAAAAAGCCAGCACTCGGGAGAGGGGAAAAGTTGGCACTTATGAGAGGGACGAGTCAGCTGCTGCTGATGGTGCGGATGATGATGATGCCGCCGCCGCTGCTGCTGCTGCTGCTGCTGATGATGATGATGACAGCCACAGGTCAGGCTTCCGGTCAGAACTCTGGTCACGATAGTAGCGGTCGGGAGGGGGAAAAGTCAGCTGATGATGAAGATGGTGATGCCGCTGCTGCTGCTGATGATGCTGTTGCTGGTGATGAGGATGTTGCTGCCCACGCAAGAAATGCTGCTGCTGCTGCTGGGGATGTTGCTGTCGCTACTGCCGATGACGATGCTGCTGCTGCCAATAATGATGCCGCCGCTGATGATGATGCCGCTACTGCTGAGTATAATGATGATGCGGTCACCGCTGCTGCTACTAATGATGATGTTGATGATGTCGTCGCTGCTGATGATTATGATGCCGTTGTGCCGATGATGATGGAGCGGTCGGCAGAGGGGAAAAGTCGGCACTCGGGACTGAGGAAACGTCAGCACTCGAGAGGGGAAAAGTCAGCACTCACGAGAGGGAAATGATGATAACGTCGTTGCTGGTGGTGATGATGATGATGATGATGATGATGCCGCCACTGCTGGTGATGATGCTGGTGATGATGATGATGCCTACGCAAGACCAGCAGCGCCTGCAAAAAAGGCTGGGCTTGGTCGGGGCAGGTAAGTAACACAGCAAGGGTAACACAACCACACAGCACAGCAACCAGCGCACAGAATACAGAGAGGACTAGGGTAAAAGATGCAGAAAATCGCGGCGCATATAATAAAATAAAAAAAAGCGTCTTATATGCAGCATGTGATGCGCAAACTACCAGAAACCGTACCTGGTCCTGGTCAGGGGCGTGCTTATAAGCAACATCCAGCATGCAACACAGCACAGCCGGCACACTTGACAGAGCAGAGCCCAGCGCACAAAGTGCAATTAAAATCAAGGCATGAAATAAAACTCCTGGAGTGTAATTCGCCAAAAACCACAACTCGGCCACCAGCGCCACAAACGACCCCAAACCTGGCGCATACGACTCGCAACGCCGCCGCGCATACGATGTGGAGTGTAGACTGCGCACCAGGTATGACGTTTGAGGGTTCGCTATCTAGCTTATTTTGTGAGCTAGGTTTTTTTACATCTTATGCACTAGTTTTCTCTGCATCTTGTGCTCGGGTTGTTGTGGTGCTATGGTGTTACTCTTGTTGCCCCGTATCGCTCGCTGGTCCCCTGACCGGGCAAGCCCTGCTTTATTGCACCTGCTGACTTTCCCCATCTTCCGAGTGCTGATTTTTTTCCCTCTACAAAGTGCAGACTTTTTCCCTCTCCCGAGTGCAGACTCTTTCCCTCTCCCAAGTGCAGACTTTTTCCCTCTCCCAGGTGCTGACAGCAGCGGCGGCATTAGCAACAACATCATCATCATCAGCATTAGCAGCAGCATTATTATTATCAGATGACTCTTCCCTCTTGTGAGTGCTGACTCCCCCCCTCTCCCGAGTGCTGACCTTTTCCCTCTCTCGAGTGCTGGCTTTTCCCCTCTCCCAAGTGCTAGCCTTTTCCCTCTCCTAACTGCTAGCTTTTTCCCTCTCCCAAGTGCTAACAGCAGTAGTGGCATTAGCAGCATCATCATCATCATTAGTAGCAGCATCATCATTATCAGCTGACTCTTCCCTTTCGTGAGTGCTGACTTTACCCCTCTCCCGAGTGTTGAGTATTTCCCTCTCTCGAGTGCTGGCTTTTTATCCTCTCCCAAGTGCTAGCTTTTTCCCTCTCCCAAGTGCTAACAGCAGCAGCGGCATCAGCAACACCATTATCATCATAAGCAACAGCATCATTATTATCAGCTGACTCTTCCCTCTCGTGAGTGCTGATTTTTTCCCCCTCCCAAGTGTTGACTTTTTCCCTCTCCCGAGTGCTGAATTTTTCCCTCTCCTAAGTGTTGACAGCAGCAGCAGCACCAACAACAGCATCATCATCATTATCAGCAGCATCATCATTATCAGCTGACTCATCCCTCTCGTGAGTGCTGATTCTTTCCCTCTCCCGAGTGCAGACTTTTTCCCTCTCCCAGGTGCTGACAGCAGCAGCGGCATTAGCAACAACATCATCATCATCAGCATTAGCAGCAGCATTATTATTATCAGATGACTCTTCCCTCTTGTGAGTGCTGACCTTTTCCCTCTCCTAACTGCTAGCCTTTTCCCTCTCCTAAGTGCTGGCTTTTTCCCTCTCCCAAGTGCTAACAGTAGCAGTGGCATTACAATAGCATCATCATCTTCAGCAGCAGCAGCAGCAGCATCATTATCATCTGACTCTCCCGAGTGCCGACTGTTCCCCTCTGCCGTCAGCACCATTACAACCACCTTCCTGAACGTCTTCCTGACTGAATTAGATGGCGGCCAACAATCCCATCATCAAAGAAATCGTCTTGAATAGATTGCCTTACTATATCTGATGGATCCGATATTTTCTTGCAGCCTATACGTTGTCCAACGCTCGAACATTTCAACGAGCTCGACAATGTCCTTCCCCTTCTCTTAGGGGGGCTCTTATGCGGTCAATCATCGCAATTTTTCCCACAAGTTTCGGGTTAGCGTCAACGCTACCCTCACGGGCTCATATCTGTCGGATTACATATCCGGTGCGCCATGGCGTAAAAGTGTGAGCTCGCTAAATATTCATTCAGTAAGTTATTATCATATCTTATATCCAACACACCCCCTCAGGAAAGGTAGATTCTCCATCTTTCCTACACGGCTTATCTGTGATGGATTGCCCCCACAGGCGCTAAAGCGGTGCTAGCGCTACGCCATCCGGGTGATGTGCCCGATCCCTTGACCGCTTGACTAGGGCAAAAGGATACGTAATGAACTTGTTGCCCACAACACGTTCAACTAGCACTATATAGGTTCCCTTCCCGTGGCATGCGCGCCACAACGCATGCATTGGCTAGCAAAGCCTAGACCATAACACTATCCAATGTATCGCTGACCCTTAAATTGGCAGCGTTTGAACTCATGTCCTTCCCCTTCTCTTAGGGGGGCTCTTGTGTGGTTAATCATCGAAACTTTTCCCACAAGTTTCGGGTTAGCGTCCACGCTACCCTCACGGGCTCATATCTGTCGGATTATATATCCGGTGCGCCATGGCGTAAAAGTGTGAGCTCGCTAAATATTCATTCAGTAAGTTATTATTATGTCTTTTATCCAACAGAACCCCGACGGTCCAAGCCCCGCCCCAATCTTGACCGTCGAGAAGCACAGCCTATTTCTGGTCGAGCTTTTAGCCTTGTTGAAAGAGCGCAAGCTCATGTTGCTTGTATGCTTGACGAGGGGTTCCAACAACTTCTGTCTTCAATAATTTAGGCACAAACACACGTGACAACATTCATCATCAATAGCACATATTTCAATTATCATATCTTCAAGCTAACAGGTCCATGAAGCGTCAGCCGGTCCCGGCTCCAGTACCACAGCACAAACAAACACCCTTCAATACTTCTTGGTAGGCCTAGCCACCATAGAAAATTGGCCGCCAGCTCCGGCCCACGTCAATGGCCCATTCTCTGCAGTCAGGCCCTCGATGCGCTTCATGACTACAACATCCTTATCAGACCCGTGACCAAGCTGGCCCTGGGAGTTAAAGCCTGACGAGTAGGCGTTGCCAGCTTGATCAA
Source organism: Conoideocrella luteorostrata (assembly GCA_032433595.1). Classification (NCBI taxonomy): domain Eukaryota; kingdom Fungi; phylum Ascomycota; class Sordariomycetes; order Hypocreales; family Clavicipitaceae; genus Conoideocrella; species Conoideocrella luteorostrata. Next base: position 130,342 of record JASWJB010000091.1, read on the forward strand.
GTACGATGGTATGATCCGAGCTACATGCAACATGCGCGACTTGTTGGACAGTAGGGATCACGGCAGGGCGCAAGCAAATGCGAGGCCTATTGCGGTCATCGTAGCGAATGTGCATTGAGTCTTGTGTTGAGTTCTGCAGGTGCTCACGAGCAAAGTCAATGCCCAATTGCCCGTCGTCTATGCGGCCCCAAACTAGGCAGTCGCCATCAGCAGTAACGGCAGCAGAGTGGTGAGCACCACCATCCAGGATCAACACTTGCCGCTGGCAGAGACTCCTGATCTTGGTTGGTCGCGCAAACGCCATGTTGCTCCCAGCACTTCGCGCGTATCCAGCTTCGCCAAAGCTATTTGCACCCCAGCCATACACATTGTCTTTCTGGTCGATTGCAAAGCAATGATAGCCCCCACATGCTATGTATTTTACCTTGTTGCGGGATACACGAAGTTTTTGTGGGATAAGAGCAGGCTTTGAGCCACGCCCGATTAGACGGCGGCCAAATTGGTATTGCTCGTTGCGGCCCCAGGCCCAAATATTACCTTCGATATCAAGAGCCAGGGCGTGATTGTCGCCACAGCAAATTTGGGTAATATTTTGGAGGCCCTGGATATGAAGAGGGCTTGCTTGTTTTTCAACAGTGTCTCCACGCTCGTCAAACCTAAACCCCGTCTCACCCTTGGAGTTCTATAATAAACCCAACAATATCAGTGGTGTCATAGGGAAGAGATGATCAAGAGGGAAAAAACTTACGCGGAAAGTGCCCCATCCGTACACTTGGCCAGTAGTGGTGAGTGCGAAGCTGCAGCTATCACCAGCAGCAACCTGGCTAAATTGAGTATCCCGAGGGAAACAATCTGACGGAATCTCCATAGGTGTTGCTTCCAAGGGATTCATATCTGCTTCTTCGCCGTCATCTGACTCTTTACTGTTGTCGCTGTCTTCGTCGTCGTCGTCCGAGTCTTTATCGATGCTAAGCATCGTACCATCCCACTCTGTATCTCGACCAAGAGCAGACTCATCATTCACCCCCCAGGTGACAATCTTGTTATCAGATGTCAAAGCAACCGTATGCATACCGCCGCAGGCAAGTTGGACAATATTCGTAAGGAGCGGATTAAGAGTAGGAGAGAAAACCGCCGCCTTCTTGGGGCCAAGACCAAGCTCACCAGCCTCGCCAGTGCCAAAGACAAGTACCGCAAGCTTCTCGGTAGGGACCTGGTTAATGACTCCCGGTCGCGGTTCGGTCGGCGGCGGCGGTGTAGTAGGCCGAATGGTCGATGGCCGATCGTCTCTGTTTTCTAGGACACGTTTGTGCCGGGCCAGAGTCGTGGCTTTTTGGAGTCGGCCTGTGGATTTGGTTCGGACGGATTTCGTAACTCGCGAGGCGTCATTGTTGGCCAAGGGCTTTGTTCTCTTTGCGCGAGGTTGAGTTTTACGCGTTGATGAAGCTTTTGTAGATGGCATGTCTGCTCTTGCTTGCGTAAGCGAGTGTTGAGTGTTATCTGCTCTTGCCTGCGTAAGCGAGTGTTGAGTGTTATCTGCTCTTGCTTGCGTAAGCGAGTGTTGAGTGTTGTGTTTTGCGTTGGTCGCGCTCTGGATTGGAAATAATTGAAGCGAAATTCAGTCCCTTTGACCACCGAGGACTGCAGTGGAGCCAGGCGGACCCACCACAACACTGGTACGAGCGTTCCTCACTTGCTCCTCACTTGCTCGTCATAACGCGGCAGAAGCCTCGCAAACTAAATCATCATACTAATTATTCAGGCTTTCTGTGGGTTGCACAGGGTTGTGCAACGATCTAGATCGTCGGCTTCAAATATAAGTCTCTGTCTATCTAAGAAGAAGAAAACAAGTCAAGGTGGGAGTGTCGCCGTATAAATGTCGTGGTCGAAAGGTGACCACGTGACTCGCTTAGCGCTTTCTATTGTACTTGGCGGATTCCAAAACTTTCGTTATGCAGCCAGAAAGTAACATCTCTATTATCAACGCCGCGGATAGCGCGCTATGTATCTCGTTAGATAACTGCCAATAAGAGCAGGCCGCCGATCTTTTGAAGCAATTTGCGATGCAAACCTGATTTTCAACTCGTTGCAGCTAGTTGACCGCGAGCCTGTTATTCAAGACCTTCCAGATACGCGATTGTCACTATTCCAGCAATCCCTACCAATTTCTTTAGTGCAGAAGTGGGTTCAGTACACA